>OMLP01044235.1:9246-40428 GCA_900302685.1 Spondyliosoma cantharus
AAAAAAAAAAAAAAAAAAAAGGCGGAATTTCGAGGGGGAGGGAGAGTTTGCACGCTGTTGGAACAGGAAACACGCAGAAAACTGAAGAGGGGTCAGGAGGAGGGAATCACCTATTAATCAATCACTAAAAAAGTACACTCAAGTTCAAGTTAAATATTCCTGTAACTGGGAGTGTGCGATAAAATAACTTGGATACGGTGTGGACTCAAAGCCTGAAATGCAGGAGTACAAAGTGACGGAAAAGATCAAATGACGGGAATATGGGGCATTCAAATAGTGGGAAGGCATGCTGGGGCAGGTCAGTTCAATTGCCTAGCAGTGGAATGTTTACCATATATTTAACATATCCTCTGCTTTTCTTTTATGGACAATTACTTCTTATTAACCAAAGTGTCTCATGCTCTGGCAACCACCGTCACACACACACGTTTGTCATCCACTGTTTGAAGAGCGTAAAAGTCCAGTCCCAGTCAGTATTTGAGCAACAGTCACCAAGTCAACATACAGAGCTGGAGTCACTGCTGTTTTTTTTATGACCATGTTCACAGCTTGTTAAAGATGACCTGAGGCGAGGCTGGAGCACTTCCTCCCTGAATCAAGATTCTCTCTCTCTCTCTCTCTCGCTGTTCCTCTTCCTCTCTCTCGCACAAGAGTTTACACAAGCAGACTGCTGACGATCAACGGCAGATATTAGATTTCGATTATATCTCTCCCAACACTTTGCTTCAGGTTGTGTATCTAACTCATTTTGCAGGACCCTGAGGGTAATGTTGCATGTAGCGCCAAACCCACTCTGGTGTCAAAGCCGGTCCACAGACAGGACCTCTTCAACAGGCAGATGAGAGACGTCCTTTTCACCTCTGTCCTCGTCACCACTACTGGTAATGACACGCTGGGACACTTTGGTACCTCAGATGGACGGATACTGCAGGTAGCGATATGTCTGAGGATAGATTGTTCATTCCTTTTCAAATGTGTGAATAAATTTGCACGTTTTTTCTGTCAGAGAAAAAAAGTGTATATTAAGAATCATCGTGACGTCGTCTCTCTGTTTGGTCCCATTCAGGTGATTCTTTCTCTGTACAAGCCGATTGTTTTTGCCAACTATTCTCTGGGAGAGACTGAAGTGTCCAGGACAGCGGCTGTGTACTCAGAAGACTCACTTCTCTTCGTGGTTGGAAATAAGGTACATTTGGAGCAATTGCGGCATTTCAAACAGACTAACAGACCGTGTGTTTATCAGAGTCAAAATGGACAGAGACATAAGGTGGTCTGGACCCATACTACAGCACCATACTATTCAGTATCAGAGTACAAATACTTTGTTTCTGTACTTTACTGAAGTATTTATTTTTCTGACAACATTTTACTTCCTACTCCTCATATTTTCAAAACAGTCTCGTTAGTTTAGTTTTGATGCATTTGAGGGGTATCATGGATTATTTACTCCACTTTCCATACCCAAAATATCGGTGTTCAACGTCCTCATTTGAGACTCATCAACCGCCTATCTTTCTGGTGCGTTTATGAACAGCTAGGACAAATCCCAAATGAGTAAAGAAGTTTTTTTAACGTTTTCTTTTTTTAGCATCTGTACTTCCGCTTGAGTGAAGTATTTCCCAAAAACACCAGGATGTCTTATTTGCGTCAGGGCACATTTTTTTGTATGCAAACCAACATGCTGTGGTGGTTAATCTGACCGACAATCATCTGAACAGCTCACCGTTTCACAAACCTTTTCTTTTTATTTCAGATTTGACACTACATACTGCGACAGATGTGCAAACAAGAGTTTTAAAGTTCAAACCGCACTGTTATGACAGAGTAGGATGACTGTATGCAAACTGCATGCAACAGTATTTACTTTGTAAGTACTGCTGCAGATGTACTAAAAGTGAAAATAAACAGTATGCGATTTGAAATGCAGTCATGGTCAACCATAAAGGCTTACAAGTGCCATTGGATAATTTTTGTAACATGATTTTAAATCTATTGAGTAATGGATCCAAGAATGGGAGTTGCACTGTAATCACCTCAGTAACAAAAGAACGTAGATACATGTTGGAGGCACAAAAATAAAGTACAAAAAGTACAAGAAATGTGTGTCATTCAGCTCCTAATTTGGGCCCAAAAGCTTAACCGTAAGAGTGTGAATCCAAAATGCCTCTCTCCATTGGCCATGTCACTGCCTGTAGGAGAGGGTGTGATTTCTTCTGCTAAACTTGATTGAAGCTGCACAACTATTATGTTGAGTAATCCGTGTTTTCCTGCAAACCTCTTACCCCACCCTCCTCTCCGCCCGCCCTGATCTAGATGTTCAAGGTGCCCTCTGCAGGACCGGGGTGTGCACATTTCATGACATGCCCCCTGTGTTTGATGGCGCCACGCTTCATGAACTGTGGATGGTGTTCGGGAATCTGCTCAAGGCAGAATGAGTGTGCCTCGCAGTGGAACAAACACTCATGCGCACCTGTCATAACAGAGGTAGATACGCCGCTAGGTGGAACTGATTAGCCAATCCGTGACGTTCAAAATGAATCATGAAGCGATTGTGCTGAGATTGTGATAGTTACTCTGGGTGATGCAGTAACTCTTTTTTATCGGCAGTTTTTCCCAAAAATGGAGCCGGCAGGTGGTGAAACAGATGTGACACTGTGTGGCTGGGAGTTTCAGTCTTCTCTGCGACCTGCCATCATCAGCGGCAAGACCCACATCATCACAGTGGGCTCTGGAAACACGTGCACTATCCTGCCTGGAAGGAGCAGCAGTGAAGTGTGAGTAGAACACATGCACACAATACCACATTTTATTTCTATTTTATTAATATTTTGTTTGCCATTCACCTGTATCACCAGGCCTGTCACTTATTTATTAGAAATAATTATATTATCCTGTCTTTGTTCCGCACTTTGGGCTGCATCTTTGCACAAAAGGTGCCCGATAAATACAGTTATTGCTGTCACTGTTATTGAATTAATTAGACTGTGCATCACTGACTGTATAGTTGTGACATCACGATATTACGGAAGTCTTGCTGGCTCGTCTAGGGCACAGTTTCT
This sequence comes from Spondyliosoma cantharus, assembly GCA_900302685.1. NCBI lineage: Eukaryota > Metazoa > Chordata > Actinopteri > Spariformes > Sparidae > Spondyliosoma > Spondyliosoma cantharus. The sequence goes on from OMLP01044235.1 coordinate 12,306, forward strand.
GAATACTGGCTGTATACATTTCTCTGTGGATTGAGCGCTTTGATACCTTGATACCTACCACTAATACCTGCTTTATAAAATTTTAATAAAATAGAATTAATAAAATAAATACAGGACCTCTTCCTTTCTTCAATATGGGACCATTAAAACATTTTCTAATTATCTGATGTGGCTGACAAGTTATATAAAGTTGCACATTTTACTCAGTATTATGTCAGGTTATTTTGCTTTACAAAATGTGCTTACTTAATTTGGTCCGCAATTAAACCGCATGAATCCATAGTATTATGCTTTTACACCGTATTTCTCTTTTTGAGGAATATGTGCATTTTTTTAAATTATTAAAATATTTTTGGGGGAATATTTTGTGAGATTACTATGTATGTTATTTGTGATTTCAGGCACTGATAAGTCTTATCTTGATAACGTATCAAGTCCTATTCTGGATTATAGGTATAATGATGAAAAAAATTAAGTACAGCATTATTTTAGACTATAATGCTTCATAGAAGTATTCAAAAACAAAACGTTTCCATGTATAAGAGGCCAGCACTGTCTGCACTGACTTTAGAGAAGTTTACTCTGAGTCTAGTGAGGTTTAATCAGATTTTGAGCAGATTTTCATCCGAGCAGCGTCTCTGTCTGTGTCTGCCTGCAGGCTGAGAGAGCAGCCCTGATAACAGGCATGAAGGAAAGAGCGATCTCTCCTCTGGATAGGGAGGAGCAAATTTACAGCAAATACGGCAGCACCCTTTAAAAATATTGAATATGCTTTCAAAATTTGAGGGGGGAACGCCATTCCCCTTCAAATTTTGCTCATGGGACGGCATTCTCCCGCATCTCCACCACTGCTGAGAGGAGAGTCAAGCATTAAACACAGTAAAGATGTTGTGTTTTACTGTGTACGGTTTGAAACTGTTATTAATGCAGAGTAAATGTCTTTGTCACTGTGACACATTTGCTGCTGTTCTTATCTGTCTGACTAGCCGCTGACTCGCTGCGATATCTACATGCTCAGAATCCACAGACCCATTAATAATTGTGCTCTCAATGCAGGCTAGTGTGCAAGATTCAGGGAAAAACTGAACCTGGTCAGAATCTCACCATCACCCTGGAAGTGTACGAGGGGGAGGTGGAGGGCCGCTACTCTATTGAGGGCACAGCTCAGATGCCTGGTTTCTCTTTTGTGGTGAGAACTTTTATGTGATTTAAACAGTTTTAAAATGTGTTCTATATATGTTATTTATTTGTGTAACAGATAATGTGACATTGTTAAGTGATTTTGTCTAACCAGGAGCCGAGCATAACAGAAATCAAGCCCGACTACGGACCCGTGTTTGGAGGAACAACAGTTACAGTGACAGGCAGATATCTTAATTCTGGGGTACAGAGACAAGTCATCTTCGGTGACAAAACGTGCCACAGTCAGAGGTGAGCGACACAGAAGACTTCTGCTTTTACTGAAAAAAACTGTCTACAAAAACTGTCTACGACATTTCTCTTCACCGGGTTCAGGTTAGTATGCCTGTTCTTTTCAGTGCTCCTGAAGGAAGCGGGTCTTTGTCCTCAATCGTCTGTCGCACACCAGCTGCAGCAGGCGTTGGGAAGGAACCTGTCAAAGTAATCATTGACAACTTTCCAGTGAAAAGCAATAAGATGTTCTTCTACAAGACGAACCCGGTCATAACCTCTGTACAACCTCAATGCAGTTTCCAAAGGTAGGACACTGACCGTGGTCTGCTGTGGTCTTTATAATAAACTCATTCTCTTCAAAAATACATTCATTCATTCATCTCATCCTCAGTGTTATTACTCACATGCTCTTTGTGTTGTCATGCAGTGGCTCCAGGCTGGTGATAGCAGGTCAGAATCTTGACTCTGCCCACATGACTGTGGTTCGGTACAAAAATGCCAGCCTGCAAACTCTTCAACGAGTGAGTTAACTGATTAACAGCTGTGACAGCTTGTAATGTTTTAACCTTGTCCTGACATGTGTTTATATTGTATGTCTGTCAGTCTGTGGATGGATTTCTGTCACAACTGTGCAAAAAGTAGCCCCAGAAACTTTACAGGTGTTTAGTTGAGATAAAAAATGAAGGCTGAGATCAAAGATGGGTGTGTCACTAATGTAATAGATTGCGTCGCAGCACAGCTGGTGTGATCCAACATGTAACACGGCCTCTAGTTTTATCATTTCATATGTCTTCATTGACACGTTTTCTATTTAAGCTAAAAATTGCTTTCATCCAAGGTCTGTAACGGCACAACAAATTCCACACATATGGAATGCTGGGCCCCTGCATTTCCTGAGGAAATTCCAGAAGGAAAGTCTGACACAGGAGATATTTCCATTCACATGGATGGAAAAAGTAACCTCTGGAAGAGACGGTTTGCCTACTATCCTGATGTCAAAGTCATCCCCTTTGAAAACGACGACCATTTATTGTACCTAAAACCAGGAGAGACGGAAGTTTCACTGCATGTATGTTTACAGACCTCACACTCCTCACTTATTAATATATCAAATGCGTTGTATTAAAGTCTCAATAACAACAACTGCACAGCTCAGTCATTAAAACGTGCATGCCATGTGCATTCTCTTTTAACATATAGACCTTTTTTTCCACATTTATAACAGCATAGAAAACTGAATACAGTGAGCGCATGTATGACGATCATCATGACCATCGGGGGAGTGAACTGTAACGCTCAGGTTCTGTTGAATGAGCTGACCTGCAGGATTCCTAAAGGTCTGGTTATTCCCAGCGAGGGGTTGCCTGTCAGGGTGAGTCTGCTTCTCAATCATTAAGCTTAAGATATTTCACTTAATAAAATGTATTCAACAAATGTAAAACTCATCTGTTCCACCTACTGTAGGTGTATGTGAATGGGGAAGTGACTGATGTGGGCACAGTGGTGAACGATGACGGCAACTTCGGCACTGTGATCGCGGGCATCGTGCTGGGCATCATTGCCGCACTGGTAGCAGGCGCTGGCCTTGCGTTGATTGTCATGATCCATTTGAGGAAGAAGAAGCGAGGTGAGAAAATTCAGCTCTTTCTCGATATAATCTTCTCATCTAGAATGCGTTCAGCTCTGCAAACAGGAGTTCCTAATGTATGCTAATTTTGCAATATTGTTTATCGACCATTAACCCGACCAACTATGAGTTTCGCTGCTCACTTCACCGTCAATTGTAAACATGTGTTGCTCAGTGGTTTTCATTTATCATATGTATCCTTTCAAGCCAACATCGAGAATCGTTTATCAACAATGCTTTCACGGAATCGCATGGGCAGCGGCTCTGATTTCTCCCCGACAGGCGACTACAGACGAGGTGAGACATCAAATTCAGTCATTCGTATTACCTGTTAATCAGTCCTTCCACCTGTGTATTCCCTTTTTCTTCATCCTGTACACCTGACCCCAGGAAGTACAACCTTTTCAAATACAGCCTAATCTATAGATTATTGTTGTATTGTACGGGGATTGTATAAATAAATAGATAAATATAGAACATCATGCTACAGTTGGGTTCAACTTCTCGAGAGATTCGAAGGTAGCGGGATAAAGAGCATAAAGTTGCCATAAAGTTTAAGGAATACTTTCACACGGTCTTTTTGGTAAGCATAAAGACAAAAGATAATTTGTGTGTTTCCCGTTCTGTGTTACAGTCGATCTGTCGAGTCAAACATCGGGTTCAGGAATGGCCTTCCAAGGTTTAATGTACGCTGCCAGCTATGATCATCTGGCCATTCCTCTGATGCCACGGGACAATATCTCCATGGTCAGTCTCAGTTCGGATCTACTCGAAGAAGTCAAAAATGTCTTGATCCCTGCTGAGATGCTCCGAATTGAGGATAGCCAGATTATCGGCAAAGGTGAGCCTCTTTTATCAATAACCTCTGTTTGTTTTTTTTGTTGTTCTTTCTTTGCATATTCCTAACAACCATATTTCCATCGTATCCAGGCCACTTTGGGACAGTTTACCATGGATACCTGATAGACAGCAACAAGCAAGAGACCCACTGTGCTGTTAAATCTTTGAACCGTATGTGAATACAGGTTTTATTACTGAAATCAGCACCGTATGAGCTTCGTGACTGTTGCATTCATCTTTATGCTTTGCATTAACAGGGATCACCGATTTAGGGGAGGTGGACCAGTTCTTAAGAGAGGGCCTCATCATGAAAGGCTTCCACCACCCCAACATACTATCTCTGCTGGGCATCATGCTACCTAAAGAGGGGCTCCCTCTGGTGGTGTTACCATATATGAAGCACGGGGATGTGCGTCACTTCATCCGCTCAGAGAAAAGGGTAAATTACGCAATGAGACATTCTGGACATGTAGGGTCATGAGTGTTTGCTCTGAGTTTGTACTACATCATTAGACCTCGGATGGGTCAGCTCTGTTTCTTTTCTTCTTTGTCCTCCACAGAACCCAACAGTGAAAGACCTGATTGGCTTTGGGCTCCAGGTTGCCAAGGGGATGGAGTATTTAGCCCTGAAAAAGTTTGTCCACAGAGACCTGGCTGCACGTAACTGCATGTGAGTGTGACTCATACACTGATCACTGGCCCGTGACCAGTCAGTGGAGGAGCTTTGTCACACCTCAGGAGGTCATTGCAATATCTCTTGTGGTTTGTTTCACGTTAACGCAATCTGAGGCCAAGTTCTGTATTATAAATTAGAATTTAAGTTATGAATATAATTATTGATTTGACTTAAGAAAACAAATACCACAGTGTTGGTTGTTCTTCGGCCAACTACAGTACTCTCGTGAGACAATTATTCATCCTGACAAATTACTTTTGCAAAGTTAATAACACCCCAAAACAGTCAATATATAAACCTTGTTACCTTTGCATCCAGTATTTCTCTTCATCATAATAAATAAACTTTGCTTTTTTAAATAGTATCTTCAATTTCAAAGAAAGAAAGGCTCTAATGATTCCACCAAATAAAAGAGTCAACAAAAAAATCGATGCAAGTAATAATTTGGTGGTGTAGCATTTATTTTTCTTGGACTCAGATTGTGTCTGTTAGAGATGCCCTTTGTACTGGCTTACATGAAGACATAGAAATCACAAAACAAACTGATCCTTACATTGACATAGTTAACACTTTTGGCTTTGTTTGAGACAGTTACACAATATGATTGATACCACTCTAAATTTCAGACTTTTTTTTCTGAGAACACCTTGGAAACGTAATGAGGTCAAAGACAGACGTGAATGAGAATTTATTCATCAAGGACGTAGGAAAAGACAACCGCATCACTAAGAGAATACAACTGCACTAACACATAATCATTGGTGATTGGTGCATCGCTGTAAAGGCGCTCTGTGGAACTGCTGTGTTGTGCAGGAAACGGCCGTTAGTTTATGCTTGCAGACTCCAATGTTACTACTAGCTACTGAGGTTTTTTACGTCATGTAACAATTTGCTCATTTTGCATTAAATGTTACCGCTGCAAGGAATTGTGGGGTAGCATTGTCTCCTTTACTTTCATAAAGGATTGTCCAGCATATCCGATACTAAAGTAGAACAGAAAGTTAAGACCGAAGCACCTTTTCTTAGCATTTATAAAATTTGGCCTGCTTATATCATGGCCGCCACATAGATACGTCCGTGTCACTCTGTTACGAACAACCCCAAAGCAAAAAAATACTATTCAACTACAGCACTTGAGTCTTGAGAAGTGTCACCTGAACAGAAAGCAGTTTGGGAGATGAGGTTTCCTTAAGATGCCTTCTCTCCTCAGGCTGGATGAAACCTTCACAGTCAAGGTGGCCGACTTCGGCATGGCAAGGGACATCTATGACAAGGAGTACTACAGCATTCAAGATCACAAACGGGTCAAGCTGCCTGTGAAGTGGATGGCCATCGAAAGCCTGCAAACTCAAAAGTTCACCACCAAGTCTGACGTGGTGAGTGTTCCTTATCCAGCCCGCTGAAACATGCTTGTCGCAGCTATCATGTATGTATCTACAATGCAACTGCTTATGTGTTTCCCAGTGGTCGTATGGCATCCTGATGTGGGAGCTGTTGACTAGAGGTGCCAGCCCATATCCAGACGTGGACCCCTATGACATCACGCACTACTTGTTGAAGGGACGCCGGCTTCCTCAGCCACAGTTTTGCCCTGATACGCTGTGAGAAATCATACACGCACCTTATAAATATCACATCATTTTCTGCAGGAGACTCAATTCCTTGTGGATATATATGAGTTTTAACTTCACAATGGTCATCATTCACTAGTTCCCTCACCTGATTACTCATTTGCGCTTTTATTCATTCCACAGCTATTCCATCATGCTGACATGTTGGGACCCGGAGCCTGAGTGCAGACCGAATTTCCACAGCCTGGTTACAGAAGTACAACACATCCTATCCTGCCTGGAGGGAGAGCACTACATCAGTCTGAAGGTTCACTATGTCAACTTAGACCAGCCAAGGCCTTACCCATCCCTAACTGGATCTGCAGACGAGGCCGAGGCCTCAGACTCGGAGATGGACAGTCACGCTGCCAGCTGAGGGTGCAAACAAAGCCCTGAGACTCTCTGATACGAGCACAGGATCTGGATTCAGATTAAAGGAGGGCATAAAAGAAAAAGGGACAGCTTAGCCTGGTTCCATGTTGGTCATGTTTACAAACCTGCGCATGTGAAAGGTTTGGCTACTGATTTAAAAGACACTGTAGGTACTGTAATCTCTTGTTAGAGCTGAGACAAAGCATGGAGATAGAAGAAAGTGTTGTTGTTTTTTTCTACAAACATCTGAAGCAAGTGTGAATGAGACAAAATGAATGTAAAATGTGCTCTTTTTCACAGATTGTAGAATAGGATGTAGGGCTACATGAGACGATGTGCTGTTTTATAATATATGTCTCTAAGCCTGTGTGTTAGACTGTTAGGCAGGGGGTCTATAAATGCTGATGTGCTCAGGGGCCACATTTTGATGTTTTCTGACACATTCCTTGCTTTATGGGGATATAGAATAGAATGTATAGAATGCAGACTTAATACGAGTGACTTTGTACATGTGAAATCATCAAACTGGATGCAGAAGAATGCACTCTGCTCAGATTTGGAGCCTCTGTCAAAAGCTCTGCACCGACTGAATTATAGAGTGAGCTGTCGATGCTGTTCAGACGTCAGCTGAGGCTGAGAGGCACATCTAGTACCTGTCATCATCACTAGAGGGCAACCGACGCCTCCCTCTGAAGCACACTTGAGTTACTGCTGCAGTGAAGCTCTGCGCTACAGCAGACAGCTCAACACAAAGGTGTTACACAAACAGCAGAACCACATCCATCTGAACCCCCCCCCTTCTCGGACAAACCTGGTCTTCCAAATCAATCAATGTAGCATAGCCTTCTGCGCAATTTTTGCGTGTAATTGAAAATGATCTCCACAGCATTGTTAGTCATTCCAAAGGGATTTTGTAATTTATGCACTGATTTTTCAACTTTGAGACTGACAATACGTTACGGTATTAAACAAGCTTTCTACCAGGGGTAATAGATCTGGTTCTTGTGCACTTGATTTGTGTTACTGCTGCATCTTTCTCTCCTTCCACCCAAGACTGAACTGACGGTATGGTATCTCTGCTCTAGGTTGCATTATAAAAGAGTGTTTTTTTTTGTACAGACAAATGGTCGATTGCGCATTGTCGTCTCGTGTCAACAAGTTGAATGTCTCCCGACGCTCGTGTTTTCCCTAAGAAAACATCCTGATGAGCAAACAAGACAGCCTAAAATGTTTTTTTTATTTATTTATTTTTACTGGTAAAAATGCAGCTCACTGCAGCAAGAGCAGGTACAGAAGTTCTTCATGAAAGTGCATCATCAAAGCCAATGGCACAGGTCTGAGGCAGCTCCTGTTCTCTGCCAGGTGGATGAGAGGAAAAAAGCACACACTGTTAGAGGTCTGAATTATGTCAGCACAACCAGAGTGAAAACTGCATGCTTCTGCCTAATCTGTGTATCTAGCATTTGTAATACTCTCTATGAATAATTTATGGATCTAAAAAAAGATTTATTTATTTTTTATCCCTTTGCCTTCAGGTACGGAAAAAAAAGGTGGCAGTATTAACGACATGCTCTGGTCGTGTTCAGGTGGAGGTTCAGGATTTGGAAATGAGGTGATGTTTGCAGCTAAAGACTGAGCAGGAATCCATTGTGATGGATATTTGGATATTTCTTTTTATTTAAATCATGCAGAAGCAAACAAGATGTAATGTGGTTGAAATAGTTGCTGGTGAGTTACTGAATCTTTCCAGTCAATCTCATCAGTGCTATTTAACCTGTTCTCATCCCTGGAAACGTATGTAACATTATCCTAAGACACCTATCCCAGTCTTGCCCAAAGTGAATTCAAAGCTGTTGTTGAACTGTTTGGAGCACAGGCATGGTGTTAGGCAGGATATAGGCTGATTTTTTCAGTGGCTCTCTAAGTGCTTCTGGCATTAATCTATAGCCGTTTGAACACATTGAATTATTTATTTTATTTCTAAGTTATTTAATGCAAAAATAAGCCTGCAGATGACCTATAAGTGCCCATATTAGCTGGAAACAAAATGGGTCCACATCATATAGTCTTACATGGTCCAAGTTCAAATTCAATAACAAGATCACTAAAGATAAACACTGAACACAAGATTTTCTTAATGAGTTTTATTCTGAGGTCACAAAATGCCATGTGCGTGAGAGTAACAGGAGCAAAATCTCATTATAGTTCTTCATATCCTTATTTACACTACATTTATACATATACAGTAGTCAAAAACAAGTGTTTAGGTGGGAAAACAGCCTATTTAACTAGCAAAATGCATTATATAATCTTGCATCATTTCCGAGTTTAGGGCGTTAAGAATTGACATAAACTATATATTTCTGGATTTTAAATCTCATTGGCTATATGATGCATCAATCATCCAGGGGTTAGCATGTAAATGGCTCAGGAGAGAGGAGAAAGAAAAGAGAGTGGGTCACTCTTCACAATCACTCATTGGTCATTGTAGGTTCTAGGGTGGGCGTAGACGCTCCTATCAACTCAAATAAGCTGTCAATCGAACAGCTGCCATCTCAGGATCTCCGATGTAGAGGGATAATGGCATCTGCTGTGAAATGAGAGGTTAAAAAGTGTTAATAGACCGCATATGATAAGAGGAGGTGAGGAGACATGAACCCACAGCTGGGAAAAGACATTTTTGTACCTGTACCTCAGCCAATGGCCAAATAAAGACTTTTCTCTTTCAAGTGCTATAAAGGCTGTCAGGTGTGCTGGAATCACTTCAAGACTTTAAAGCAAGTGTCTTAATAGATTTCTGAGCAGATTTGTCCTCTAACTCTTCAAAATGTCAACTTGCAGAGTGATCTTTTAATTAACTTGACAGTGCAGCTTTTGGGTTTTGCATGAAGCCGTTGGCATTTGAAATAAAATCTGGCATGAAACAAGGACACTGGCATTGAAATCAAAACTTGAAATGAGAATTTTTTTTTGGCATCAGGTTTGGGACTGAAAAAGTTATTTGGATTTTTTTACTCTCTGTTCAATAAATCTGTCTTTCTTACGATTTTCATTATTTAACTACATTTTATATGTCAGACTGAGAGTTTGTTTTCTTTTTCTGTTCAGATTACTAATGTTGCCAGGTATGACCCTCTGAACAGACATGACAAGTAAGCAGTCAACTATGTGGATTATAATAAAATGTGCTGGCAGACTTCAGGTGACACATTGTTGACTTTGTAAACTCCACCTGCAACTCATACAAGCAAAAGGAACTGATGATCGAAAACACTCAAATAGTGTGTCAGTTTTATCACCTGTGATATAAAATTTAGGCGCTGCAGAGCTTAAAGGAATAGTCCACAATGTATTTAGCACTGCACTGTCACAAAGTTGGGGGACTCGATTATAGAAGAATGGTCAAAAATTAAGCATCAGAGGCGGAAAGATCCTAAACTACTGTAGTTGATATGATGGGTCAAGCTTTAAAAACACTGGATCCTACACTGGATTCCCACTATGCAACATCCCACACCCCAAGGCAGAGACAGTCCTTTAATTCAACCACGCAGAATCCGATATCAAAACATACTATCCAGATTTTTGTATTTCCAAATCAGACTGTACTCACTCATTAATACTAGCCATCTTTTTTTCACGAAGATCAGTGCATTATTTTCTAAGAAATTAACAAAAACGTTGAAAAAGACCCTACATAATCTTGCAATATAAGAAAGTGAAGTAAAGAATAAAAAACTCCTGGATCTGTTCCTTTAATCAGATCTGCACCAATCCTGCTGATAAACCAGCCAACTAGCCAGCCAACCAACCAACCAACCAACCAACCAGCTAATAAAAACAGCAGGATTAGACAAGATAAAACAAACATGAGAAACACTTCAAGAGGAAGCAATGATAAAAACATGTATCTTATGATTTCTCTTGAGTGTCAACAGATTTAGAGCCCCTAACACCTTCAGGCAGACTGCGCCTTCTAGTCCTGACGTCATGAGCAAACAAGAGGTTTGAGTCAGAGGATCTAAGGGACCTGCAAGGCATTTCTCTCATACCACGTTCATGTGGAATTGAGGCTAATGGATAATGCCCTTTATTGATTATATTTAGGTGAATTTACAATTAATGACATGAGGCGTGTTTGCTTTTTCATGCACTATATGTGCAGTCAGATATGTGTATGTCTGCTTCCAGGAACATCCTGGCTTCCCACCTGTTTTTAATGTTTACATAAATGCTATTTCACAAGCATGAGCTGATAATAACAGTGACTCCGATATGACACGAATGTTGAATGTTGATCTTCATGAGTAAAATCTCCTTTAAAGAAATGTGTTGCCGTCGGGATCAAATAGACAAATATTTACTCGAGGCAAGATTGAACAACCCGTCAATGGATCAATGAAAAGCCTGATTGTATTTACAGAGAGAGAGAAAGAGACACACACACACACACACACACACATGCACACATACACACCACCCTGTCAAAACCCAGCAGCGCAGTGTGGGGGAATATCTGCACCGAACAAGCCGAGAGCAGATCCCGAAAGTGTCTGGTCTAAAATTCCTTTTGTTGTCTTCAAGTGTATATATTTATAAATATTTTACACTTTTATTTCACACTGCCCTGGTTCTGAAGCAGGGTACGGCTGAAAATCTGCGAAACTGCAAATATCATGCAGCAGCTGTTGTGTGATCCATGACAAACTGGACAAGGCAAAAAAGAAACTGTTGCTTCTTCCTGTTAACGGAAACGGGAGAACGCGAGAAAGGCATGATTAGGACGGCCAATCAGCGCCTGTGTAGCTGCCAAAATGCCGGCTTTTGTATGTATATTTCCTTTTTATCCAGCCAGGTAAGTGTCAAATATGGCTGGGTCAGCTAATGATAAGATGAGTGAGCTTCAGCACTCCGGAAATGCATATTCACCCTGATGAAAGCTAATGTGACCAAATATATTCAACATTTGGTTTGGGTGTGATCTCTACGGAAGAGGATTAGGGCCACATGTTACATTTTTTTGGGAGTTCTGACTTTAAAGTCAGAATTCTTAGAATAAAGTCAGAATTCTGACTTCCGTAGATCTCTCTCTGATCAGAGATGCTGCTGAGAGTTCACTGGTTTACACAGACACAATCACAAACACACATGCTCTGCCCACATGTCCATCGATACCGTCCGTCTGGGATTCATTCGTATACCCACGATCCAGTCGTTTCGTGAGCTTTTTCGTCTTTTTGTGGTAGTGTCTGGCATCAAATGTTCTGTACTGCACCACTTGGTAGAAGAGGGTTTGAGGAGTAGCTAAGGGAAGAATAAAAAGCCTTTGCATGATTCACTATTGTTGTGCCTTCTCTTGCAGGTGTTTTGGACTGGGCTCTGTGCGCATTCAGCGTCTGAAGTTTTTTCATTGCTCAAGGTCTGTGAGTTTCTTTCAAGGCGTTGTGGAGAAAAAAGGTCTTCAGAGGAAGACAAGGAGAGAAAATGTAAGAATGTATGTTGGATTCATCATTGGCTTCTCCAGTTTTTTTTTGTGTTTTTCTCAATATTCTAATCAAAGGATCTCCAAAATGGCTATAATATTGAGTAAATGTTTACGTTAAGTTTGTCGTTGTGTCACACAAATCACACTTTTTAATCGCCATTTTTCTTGAGCAATGGACTGAATCCTTTTCTTAAAAGCCTCACATCCTGCGCAGAAAATATCTCGCAAGTGGGTTTGCAGCCTTTCTCACACTTTTATTCTCTGAATTGAATCCGCTATCCTTGAGCTTGTGTACCATCAGTAGATAGCTGAATAGCGAGGCAATCTTCCTCCCTCTGCTTTGCTCTTCTCCATTGTTGCATTGCATTCAGAGGGAGGATGAAGAGCTGGGAGGTCACAGATGGAGAGAAGTGTTATGTTTGTTCCCGTATCTGCTCGCCGAGTGAATGTCTCCACAGATGGGATTATATTGAAAGGCAAACACAAATTTGCAGAGCAATGAAAGCGCTTTGGAGGCACAAGGCCACACCAGGCACATATCTAACTGTACTCGTTAAGGGTTTTTTCATCATCCATCTAGGTATCTGTGTGCCAGGATAGCTCTAACATGCTGTGGCAAACATTCATGTCATACACATCACATACTGAATATGTTGTATGTATGCATTGATATAAAACAGATTTCTTCAGCAGCCATTATTAGTCATTTTCCACACTGTTAAACCAGAAAAATGTTTATTCATGTTCAAGCCAGGGGATCTTTGTTTTCGTGACTGAATAAACAAATGGACCTTAAAGGACAATACAGTTTCATACTGTATTACTTTGTTTGTATATGGCAGACCCTGCCACCTTTCTAGCTTCAAACAGTGGTCTGAAGACCTTATCTTCCTCTGAGAACAGCTTATTTATTCAGCCGTGGAGCATTTTTTTATTGTAAAGTTTGTATTATTACCTCAAAATTCTGATTTTTGAATTTCCTCTCCAAAAATACATGGTGCCCCTTTAATATTTTGTGAAAGCATCAATAGTCATTAAACGGTATTGTCAAGCACTTGGTCAAAAATATTGTGTATTGCAATAAAGCCTAAAAATCTTGCAGTATTATTTGAATGGATTTTTTTCCCATCCTTAATCCACACAGAAAACTGTTGTAAATGTGCTTGTTCTCTCTCTCTGATGTAAAAAAAATACTCTTGATTACATCCCTTGCATCTCAAGATTTGTCCTGGCACTGGCTCCACTCTGTTAGTTTGTTTGGATTGTGCTTCAGCCCGTGGTATTTTTGGGTGACAGGTGAGTCATACTCATGGCACACTGACGACTCGCTCTTCCTATCCAGTTGAGTTGGTTATGTTAAATAAGGCAACGTTTGGCAGTCACTGTCTGAGAGAGAGACCAACCAGACTACTCTTAAACAACCAGCTGGAGATCATTACCTGCAGTCAGGAGGAAAACAGCGCCGGCGCGCATTCACTCATTACTGTTGCTCATGAACGAACATTGTACGACCGCACACTTGGCTGCCATTTGACAAATCAACAAGCACGAATATGTAAGCCCCTCACACTTTATCTTCCTAGTTAAGTTTACTGGAATGAGTCCGTTGTTACTTGCTGCATTCCAAGCTGTTTTCATCTCCAGATTTTGATTTTTTTTTTGGTTTAGCTAACCAAGACAGCAGATATAATCAATGACATCGAAAAGCATCCAGCCAGTGCTTCAGAGCTGTTGGGCTCACATGTGTAAAGGGACAGTGTTGTGCATGTTCACACGGAGTTCACAGTCCCTGAAGTGAATTAGTAAATAAAGCAAATGCATCACAAAAATAATTTCAGTGAAATTATTACATTTACTTTGTCAAGAATTGTGTTATAATCCGACCTCTTCGTCAACTATGAAATATATGACGTACTAAATATCTCTCAAAAGCTGCATGTTAGAGATGAAGCTACTTCTTTTGCCCAAAATGTGCTAATGAAGCTCAATGATGCCACTTATCCCTTTCAGCAGCTGTATAATCCAGCCTTGAATGTCAGTGTCATTTTGGAGACTTTAGAAAATAAATCCATAATGATAAATCCAACACCAAAATCTTTCATGTGGGCCTTCATAGAGTGCCGTAGTGATGACAAAATTGTTTTGGGCTAACCTGGAATTTAGCATCGCCTTGGTTGCCTCGAAATAACACATGATGACAGGTTAACGACACACTCATGTTTTGCGCTAATAGGCTTGTAATTAATTGTAATAAACCTGAGCTTTGGTGACCTGATAATTTGATATGAAACGTAAACCCTCTTTAATTTTATAATGCCAGGTCATACTTAGGAGGGTCATGTGAATTGTGGGAGTTAAAGCTTGCAATGACATTCATTTATTCACAAACAGTAACACATAGTTTGCAAAGAAACATGAACATGGTCTTTTAGCAGCTTGGTGCACAACACTGCAGGAATGTGGATTTTGATTGGTGATGTCAAAATGCCTTTTGGTATCAATTAATGGCATTAATATGTAAAAGACTTTGCCCATTGTGATACTAAATATCCTTTCATATAGGCAGCAAAAATTGTGTGGTATGTGCTGGCTCAGTGTCCAACCTAATGTATGGACTGAGCTGGCATCTATGCATTTTCTTCTCTGCTCTGACATGAAGCTGCCCAATAATTCATTATTTACACATACCTGTAAATAGGGTTGGTAGAGGTCTGACTCAGTGAAATGGATTTCTTCAGTCAAGGACTGCATCACCGCTGCGGCGCTATTTTCTTTACTCACATGAAGTATTGAAGTCTCAGCTACATGAGGCGTGACACTAAAATTAGTTAACAAACCATGTTCTTTCTTATCTTGAAGTGCCACAGGATCAATCTGATACTCCGAGCTTCAAATAAAGTGTTTATTTTGACCCTGTGACAGCCAAAGGTTTCTTGCAGTAGCTAATTGATTATTGGCAGAAAAAACAGACTTCAGAAGGCTTATCTGGACACCCGTTTACTTTTTCGACGGACTGTTCTGACTTTAATGTTTGACATCTCCTTTGATAAGTTAGACATATTTTAAGAGTCTTGTGTTATTGATTGACGAGGAGCGGATTGTCCTAGTGAAATAAGGTAAAATACATGGTATTTTAAAAACATAAACAGAGTACATTCAATAACAACATTCAGAAAACCTTTGGAATTATTCTAAAACCATTAAGGGCAATAGGCAGGGTAAATATGTCAACAGTTCATCTCTAGACTGTGTTTCTAAATGAATGCATTGAGCTCAGTAAAAATGAATGATAATCATATTATCCACTCTGTTCTAAGAGATCTCAAACACACAGAGGTTAATCAAGAGCTGCTGCTCCTTGTTGACTAGCTCACATTTTACAGCAAGCACTCAAGTAAGTCATCCTTCATCAGCCTCAGTAACAATTTGCTCCGACAAGGCTTCTGGCTCCTTCAAATTGTAAAAATCACACTGCAACATTTGCTGAGACTGTGTCAAGTTTTTCGTTCACACTGGGCTCCAGCTTTGGACGCAGCTCAACAGTATGTGATGGATTTCAGTGTCGGGTGTGAAATGGAAAGATTTACAAAACATTCAGCCATTTCCTGTCAGTGTTATAGCATGTAGCTTCAGGCAAACTGGACACAAATCATACATTTTCCAAAGCTCAGTCGAGGACACAATTGCAGGAAGGAGGCACTTTATCATGTTCAATATACTAAAATTTAACAGTATGAAAGAACTACTATCTTAAAACCTGTGTAATATTTTCTCCAGTTATTCCTACTTCACCTATGAATATGAAAATCTCAGTATTGATTAAATGATAATGACAATGAGTGTGAATTCTAATGCAAATGTTTTAACAAACCAGAGCAGACCAGTGTTTTAACCTTCTGCCTTATTAAAACTGGATGGTGACAAATGATTGCTTCAGAGCAGATAATTAGGATGTTCATATGCGAGCCTGGGATGACACAATCAAACTGATTAACATACATCATGTCAAATTTAAGATTAATAACAGTTCAAGTAAACAAGTAACTATATTTTCTGAAAGATCAGAGAAATCACAAAGCTCTTCCCAAATGCATGAAGACAACACGATAAAAGCAGAAAGTCTGAACAAATGCGTCCACAGTGTGAATGAAGCTTAAGTCAAATGGGAGAGAGTTCCAGGAGCCACAACCTCAAAAGCACAATCTCTTTTAGTTTTAAGCCTTTTAAGAACTGCCAGCAAGCCCTGATCGGAGGACCTTGGAGACCTGTCAGTGACAACGGGCAGCAGTAGATCTGTGATGTAACCCTGCACAGCTCAGCAATCAGGACTTTAAACTGAATTCTGTATTTGATGGAGAGCCAGTGGAGAGCAACCTGTTGGAGGAACTGGTCAAGAGTTTTACTGAGTTCCTGTCTGAAAGGTTAAGGTCTATCTCGTTTTCGTGGAACAACATAATTATCAGTGCCGCAGGACCTTGAGAAAGTAACGAAGACCACAGTCTGAGCGAGCTTGTGTACAAGCTCAGAACAGTACAGGACTCTCACTCAGGAAACTGGGCTCATATCCTGAACAGAACATGTCATTATACCGTTCAGTGTTCTGTCGCTGTTTGACAGGGCTGGAACTAACTAATTACACCCACTCAAATTACGATGATTAAGTAATTTCTTCAGGTTCTTAAAGCTAGGGTCTGTAATGTTGTTCAGAATAATAGTAATAATCAGACCCCTGTGGCAGCTGCAGGACTGAGAAAAAGCTGACCAATCCGGGCTATCCGGCCCGAATAGAAAGAAAATCGGATGCCTTCATGTCTCGTTCTGCCTACGCCCCCCTCTGTCCCTCCCTCCTCCGCGCGTGCACAGGTCACGTTTCACTGATGCCGGAAATATTCAGCACACTCCTCTGCAGAAATACGGAGTTACAGAAGAAGACGTTCATTTGACCCCAGAACTTTTTTTTTTTTAACTGCTGTTTAGCAGTTAGCTTAGCTGTCTTGCTAGCTCTCCAGGATCGTAGACCCTAGCTTTAAACTTTTACAATTATATTTCAAGTCTGTAATTTTACACGTACTTAGGTACACATTACACCATGTCATCTACTCAGTTACTTTATTGGAAGCAGAGAAGTTGGACCCAGATGCAATAGACGTCAGGCATGAAGATAGCTGGATAAAGTTTGTTCAGGATTAAGGTAACGCAAGGTAAACAGGCAAAGATGGGACCTTAATACAAACTAAACTAACAAAGGGATGAGATGCAGGTGGAGTGAGGTGGAGTAACACAGGTGAGGGAAATGAAAGGAAAAACACTGGAAGGAGGAATGGGCTAACGAGGGAGATGCAGCGCAGGTGTGGAGGGAAAGCAGCGATGGGAAGAACTCAGGTAACAGGGCGGGGCTAATCAAGCATACAAGACAGGTGTGGAGGGATAAGCAGGCTGATTAGGAGATCATGAACGCAGAACACTGGAAAAAGGGCAAAAGACACCACAAAACCCAGAAGACACATATAAAACACACAAACACGATGACAGCCACATGACATTTGACACTTAAAAACATAATTGGGTACTGAGTACAATTTGAACTTATATCTCACCTTTTCATCTGCATTTTTGTAGCCAACGAGGCAATCCGATCAAGCTTTGGTGCAACAGAAACTCCTTTGATTGAATGCCTGTGGACAAAAATATACTAAAACTCTGAGTTGCATTTGAGAAGAATACTTTGTACTTTTACATAAGTATATTTTTTTAACAACAGTTAATTTGAGTACAGATTTTTAGTACTCTTTCCTACCCTGGTCAGTTGCAATGATAGTCGTGAAGCAACATTAAAGATGATGTTCCAGGAACACACCAACACGATGATATGAGTTCTTGCCAATGGTAATTGTCTGGAAATATCAGTGGGCTTCAGAATGTGATTAATTTGAATAAAGCTTTCAATAAATACAGTTGGGCTGACCAGACAGTGCGAGACAGACACTGAAGCCAAAGTCCCAACAGAATGCTGAAACTAGTCTAGTCTCAACACAAATGAAGTAATTTGTCTCAACATTCATTTGACTTCACGATTCACATGCCCTTTAGCTCTGGCTTGGTTCAACACAGACTCATGAGAATAATAAATTAAGGCTGTCTTTTCTTTTTAACATGTTCCTCTGACCTTGATACCGTTGACCCTCAAGGAAACCCCATGCAGCCATGTGGCTCAAGCACGGGCCCACCTCGAGGTGTTGCAAACCTCTGTTGCTCCCCTGAAAATGCCTTAAATACTATTAGCGTGTTATTCTGTGGCAAAGCGTCATGAAGCCGCCTGCGATGAAATCTTTGTACGTTATTGTGTCTTGTGGATGACAGAAGCAGAAATCAATCACGTTGGCTGTCGTTCATGGGCTTTAACGCGTTTGTAGACAGAAAAAAAAAAAAAAAGGTGGATGAGAGAGATTTCTTTCTGTTATGCTGATCTGTATTTGTCTTCCAAAAGCCCTGTTGTGGCTTGTGAGCCTGTTGCTATGACAACCACCATTTGATACCAGTGGTGTGTAGGAAGGCAGAGAGATATGGATGAAAATTAGCAAACTGCTTTATGCATGTTTTATAATCTATTCATAATTTCCATGTATGCCTGTTTGTGTCAAGGGAATAAATAAAAATGAGTTTGGACGAGTGATACGCACACTCCGGAAAAAAAAGCATTCATTCAAGTATCCTGAGCAACACGCTGGGTCACATTCCCTCCCATGATTAATTCAAGGATTATTATACTATATATGCCTCAAAGTGAATACTGTGAGTACATTTAATGCATATTTTTCTTTCATTAACTCCCTGAATTGTATCTTTTGCTCATGTTCCTTATGGAAATCAGGTATGACCCACATCTCTCATGAGAATCAAAACCACTCAGTCCCTGCAAGTCACATATTTACAATAAAAGTCTGCCTTTATCATGAATATTTAATCTAATATAAATTCGTAATGGTAGCCTATGTAAAAGGCGGCATTCAGATTTCGACTTGACACAGCAGTGGATAGATCAAAAGTTGCCGATGGTTCACAAGAAGGTTCATAGCTACGCCTGCATCTGTAGTTTTATCGAATAGTTATCAATAGAACAAATCTGCTGATAAGTTAGAACACATAAAACTACACTGAATGTCATTTATATGCTAACTAAATCATCATCTTTCCAGAATAAAAATATTACCATATTTGCATAAATAAAATCTGCCAAAGCTGTTTTAAATAACTGTGGATATAACACACTGTATGAAGTGCAATAGTTGTGTATCAGTGGAAGCCGGCAGCAATTAGGAAAAAGAGTCTCACTGTTTATGAAAGTGGTTAAGCGCCGGTGCAGACCCAGAGGCAGCCCTCATAAACTCTGAATTAGCACAAGAGAACTCGGAGATAAATTGCCTTTCCACATGAGCAGGGAGACCACAGTAATTACAAGGATATGAAACCTTTACAGGATGTTAATTTATTTGTTGTTGCTGCTTTGTCCCAAGAGCGTGAACCAATATAAAAATGCACCAAACTACTAAAATCGAACATTTCTCACAGTGGAAGACTTAAAGAATTAAAAGTTGGTCACTCGGTTACGTAAGCTATTTTACAGCTTTGCTCATCTCTTTCCATTGATCTTCACTATGAAATGACTTGTTCGTTCGGACTGTTTTGACAAAGAAATCGCAGATGCACCAGTTACGAGCTGATCACCATTATGGACATCCGGCCTTGCTGTGTTGTGGTAGCTATGGTAACCTCAAAGAGCACCAAATGTTCTACTTGAAGTGTGAGGGTATCATCTGTGTCACTGTACGGAGGCAAAAAACAGTCGAAATCAACACGAGTTCTCCAGCTGTCGAGATGATTTACTCTTAAAGGGTTGATCCACCCAAGTTCCGAACATACATGTTCTTGCATTTACCCTCAGAAATATGTAAATAAATCTGGTTTGAGTCGCTCTCTGAGATTCCTCTGACCATCCCAATAATGGTGGGTGAATAAAATGTTATTTTGAATAGTTATCACTCTGGATAATCCACAGAACACACTGTCAACAGTATTTGTGTCCACATCAAGGATTTGGATTTCACAAAGTAACAGGGCCTATTTTTTTTTCTGGAAACACACTTTGGTGTTGATTTTTTCCACCCTAAATGTTCACGTTCATGTTCCTAAGCGTTCACTTCCATCATTGTATATAGATGAAACCTCCATGGTACTGTTCAAGAGTCAAAACTTTATTTTTGTAATTAAGAGCAAACTGACCCCATAACATGAAATATGTATTTTCTTTACATTGTAAATTACAAATGAAAGTATGCATCCTGGTCACTGACACAGATGGACTAAAATAAAACAAAATTTTTTGCACGAAAATTAAATTAAATGAAAAAGTTTCATAGTCCTAAAAACGTTTAAGAAACTTCACAGCAGCGAAGCAGCACCAACAATTTTTTAAACGTTAAAAAAAAAACACACACACACACACACACACACACATAAACACACACAAAAAAAACAAAACAGAAAAAACTGAAAATTACACCTACAGCTCCTCTGGCCTAGTGCAAGTGTCTGGAAGCCCCAAGATCCCAAATTGATTTGAAAAGACGTTAATTAAATTGTTGACAGACGATCAAGCTTGTTCACCCACTTCAGATGGGGTGCGCACTAACACTTTTAGTTTAGCAGCTACAGAAAATGTTCCAGCTCAAAAAGGGTATAAGTAACATCTCCCCATATCAATTTGGGATCTCGGGGCTTCCGGAGATGCTGGACGAGCTGCCTCTACTTCACTTGTTTAAGGGAATGCTGCAACACCGTTCTGCTGTGAAAAGACTGGTCTAAGTCATGATTTTATTCATCAAAAAAAAAGAAAAGATACATTCCTCTCAGCTCTCCGTAGAAACCCCCCCTCCTTTTTTTTATATCTTCTTATATTTCTTTTATAGCTGAAAACTCTCTTTGACTTTACACATTCACTTACGCTTCTTCCTCCTGCTGCCTTGATATATTACCAGCAGGGTTCTTCAAAACAGTTTCAGACAGCATGACTCCAGATCTGCTACAGATTGTCAACATGTCTCTTTTCTCAGGTGTCTTCCTACAAGCCATGAAAACTGCAGTTATTAAACCACTCCTGAAGAACAAGTTAGACACATCGGTAATGAATTATAGGCCTGTATCAAACCTCATAATTTTAAAATAAATCAGAGAAATTGCTGTTTTTCAATAGCTGAACAATTATGTAATAATAAATTGCTGTTTTGATGTCTTCCATTCAGGATTTACACCACATCACAGCACTGAGACTGCTCTTGTCAAGGTCCTCAGTGACATTCATTTAAACACAGACAGAGGCAAAGTTTCAGCCTTAGTATTGCCGGATCTCGGTGGATCTCAAGCAAGTCAAAACTAAACATGGCGTAGCAGCCTTCAGTTATTATGCGCCACACATCTGCAGCGAATCCAAAGGGAAAGTGTTGAGGTGGAAGTGTCAGAAAAATAACACTTTCGTGTTTGAGTGCAGACCAGCATTACTTTGTAGCATACCACCAGAAAGGAGGTGGATTTGGTGAATGTGGATATTCCCCAAATGACATTTGTGCTGTTTTTTCTTTTTTCAATGGGTTAATATTTTCAGTTATTATTATTATTATTACTAATTACTAATGAGTACAGGTAAACTCTTTGGTTACTTTTAAGGCCTCAATTTGTGGCATTGATGCACTCTGTGTTTTTATTTGAATGGACTATCAGTCATTCATCATTTCTAACAGTGAAGAGACATGTTGACAATCTGTAGCAGATTTGGAGTCGTGCATTCTGAAACTTTTTTTTGAAGAACCCTGTTGGTAATATATCAAGGCAGCAGGATTTTGTCAGGATTTCAGACACTGAAGTGTGAGTGAATGCATAAAGTCAAAGACAGTTTTACTTTTTAATGATTGAATTATTAGTCTATACATTTACACCAGTGCCCATAAGCAACAAAACCAGTTTGATTGCATTGTTCGAGATTGTAATGTCTTAACTGGCCGTATGTGACACAGCACTGTGTAGCAGGACAAAGTACGTCGTTATGCACTACCACAATATAGTGGTCAACGCATCGTGATATTATATCGTGACTTACTTTGTCATATAATGTGAAGTGTTTTCTGAGGAAACCTTTTGAATGTCTTCAGAAACTGCTGTAATGTAGCTGTCAAGGTCTCCAGTGATGCTTGTGAGAAGCACGCCTTCAGCCCTTCAAAGGTTTCCATCACAGACCCCATGACTATTGGTTTTGGTTTCTATGACAACTAAGTTGAACTATAAGTTGGCTCATCTTTTACAAGCTTGAGTACAGGATATGTGGAGAAAAAAATACTTTGGTCAGGTAATCATCAGAGCCAAGCCTGCACTGAAAAGGACTGAAGGACAACAAGGAAAGAAATCCTATCTTTTTATAAGCAATGAAAATACTCTTCCATTTGAATGACAATATTTGACCTATGAGATGACTTACTCTTTTTTTTTATCCAAGACACAATCACTTATTTCTATATTATTGCTAAAATACAGGAAATAGTACCATGATCAAGGATACCTTACAGTGTGTTTTAATACACAGTCCTAATTCTGCCCTCATACTGGTGTACTCCAATTTATTTTGTGTCTTTTATTATCATATTATTATTATTATCATTTCGACTACCTATCTTCTATTATTTTCATTGTCTTTGTCTGTTGTTGGCTTTTTGGTTATTTTAGTGTGCATTTTTTACTTGAATTTACTTTTTTTTTAGAGGGACACTATTTAGTTTTGGAGAAGAAATAATCAACATTAATGAGGTAAATATACAAACTAAGATATTTTTTTATTGCATAACTGAATAAAGAAGCTATTTTCAGGAAATGAACACTGCTCGAAGCTAGAAAGGTGGCAGGGTCTGGCAAATATATAGTATAAAGTAAAGTAAAATATACAGTAAAACAGTGTCCTGTTGTGTTGTCCTTTAAGGTCAGTTTGTTTGTTAAGTTATGAAAACCACTAAAAACACTACTCTAACCTTCATAGTGTTCCTTTAACATCCTCAATTTTGTCAGCCATTTGACAGGTGAAATATAAACAAGTTTGATTGATTGAGGGTCAAGTGCAGTAGAAAATGCAGTCAGTCACGTAATCAGTAACACAAGTCATTTAACTTTGTTACTTCCAATTACTTCTGGATATATGCAAATAAAGACTAGAGAATAGATATATCAATAAGATGACTTTTATTTAATCTCAATGACGAGAGAATATTCTATAAGAAAACACATTTGTGTATTTGGTTTCACTCAAGACCAGCATGTTGTTTGAGACTCATGAAGTGTTGTCACGTGTGCATGTGAAGTTACACCCAAGTATATCATTCTTTATCTTAAAACTGTAATCCTGTTAGTAATCCCCTTTTTTACTGAGTGTGTGTAATCTAATTATATTTTTTTTTTCTGTAACCTTACTGAAATACAGTGACCTTTTTTGTATCCTAATTATTGTATTCCATTACTCACCAAATCTGTTTAGGCTTTTGTAGTATCTGCATGCTGACAAAAAATTTATTTAAAAAAATGGGGTATACACCTAGAAATAGAGCTTGCAAGGTTATACACGAGCGCTGTTTCTCACTTCTCGTCATCTCCTCATAATATAATTCACAGAGAAACAGCGATGACAATCAGATCCGAATGTGATTTAAACATAGCCCCGTGTTCTCTATTTTAAAACTCCAACTCGACCATGAAGAGACTGTGAGGGATTTCAGATACAGGCGAGAAGACAGACATGTTGAAACAGTGAAGCAGGGGAGTCACTCGAGTCCATTCATAGACTTACAAATGTTGGATTAACCAGATGCAGCCATGGTAACATAAGGATGAGCAGAGCAATGAGTAGTTCCAGAGAAGCACAGTGAGGTACTGCCTGCGAGCTCTGTGACGCAGATTCCACTTTCGCATATGCTTCTTCTGTATGACAGACAAAAAAAGCTTTCTTGTGAACAATTACAACTGATACAAATCACATTAGAGGAATATACTGAGGCAGTGATGAAGAGTCTTTATTTTTAAGGAGATGTTTTAACCACAATTGAAACACAAAAGGAAAAAGAATAATAGCGATGGCTAATAACCATCGATGAATAAGGGATCCAGCATACTCATCATCTGAACAGCTGTGCCGGCTGTAACACGTTTCTCATTTATCAGTCAGCTACAGAGACTTTTGAAGGTTAAATTCAACATGAATTTAATGGCCGTGAGTACTCTGAGCCAAAGGTCAGTGAAAGACCTAGGGATATGTAGTTAGTCCACAAGACAACAAGATTCAATAAATCCCAAACTTAGACTCAGAGATTTGAAAATGATCCTCTAGGTTGCTTTAATGATCTTTGGTCTGAGATTCGTTATTGCAAAATGACTTTAATTCTTCTTTCAAATAGCACCAAAAGCAGCAATACTCACATCCCCTAAGAGGCTGTTACTGTGGTGAAAGCGCACCAAAATCCTGGATGTCAATGCTAATTTAGCCGTAGTGACAAACACATAGACATAAGGTTATTAGAACATAAAGATGTGTAGTTCACAATCCATGCACCGATGATGTGGTCTGCTGTGCATTGCAAAATGCAGTCGAGTCTTAATGCTGTCATTTGTGACTTGTTCTAGACATATTTGTGTCTCAGGCACTCCAGGCTGTCTCCTATACCTTTTATCTAAAAAAAAAAAAAAAGCCCAAATCTAGGGTGTACCTGAGCTCTATTTTTGACACAAGCTCCCCACCTCCTCACTGCTTTTGGTGAATCAAATCTTTTGTTGTTTGCCACTGTGACAATGGGGTTATACTTATATCTACAAGTGTACTTTTTAAACAATTTCCAATTTCTCTTTCCCCCATTAAAATTCAGGTTTTTGTATCTTGGGTTGATGTCTTAAAGGCGCTTTGAGACTTTTTAAGACAGCTGACATAGTGATTGACTCCCTCCTACAGGGGCGGATTGGAGGAGGATTATAAACCTCGCGCTCTAAAATAATGACAGTGATATAAGGGATTCAAGGACTCCGATTTGTGATACAGCACAAGTTGTATTGCTAAGACAACCAGAGTTTTTGGAGAGCCATGTGATACCGGGAGTCGGAAAGGAGAGAGAGTAGGTGGTTTTGTGGGTAGGTGGGGAGCAGGTTAAAGATGCTCCACCACTCTCTTTCCTGCTATCCCTATGGCCTTTTAGCGGCATTACTCATTTTAGGAAAGAGACACTCCTGTTACATAAGCCTACAGAGCCTGCCTACTTGCTAAAACTCCCCGCAGATCCTCTGTATACCTGTACATAATTGCAACGTGGTACCAACGGTCAGATCAGTTTTCACTTTAAACTGCTCAGCTGCTGCATACACACAGAGGTCTATGTAGAAACGAAAGACTTCTGTGAAAGTGTGTTTCCTACTTGCAAAAAAGAGGACATATTCTTATTCAACACCAGTCTTAACTAGCAGCATGTCTCATAAAACATAACACATGGATATTGAGTCCTCATCCATGGCCCTCAGTGTGTAAATAAAACACATTCACACACACCTGATCAGTGAAGAGTTGTGGGTGACGCCTGCTCGGGGAGTGTGTTGACAATTGTTTCTAACTGACTTCATCACCTCTCCGGGGGCTTTAACGATATCACCTGATGAGAAGGGACAAAATATGTTTATGCTTGAAGCAGGAATCCAGCCTATTAATCATGCGTTACTTGTATTACTGCCTATACTTTCAGTTCATTTCAGTACAGTCGCAGAGTCTTGACCTTGCTTAAATTCATCACAGACAGCAAGTTAAAATCCACAATCGATTTTAAAGACATGAGCCGGTAGTTCATGCTCTCCACGATCAATTCAAGCCCATCAAGAAGATCTCCCCTGTCTCTAAACATAGCATTGTTGTTGGCACTGACCCAGTGAAGCGGGTGTGTGATTTTGAGATCTCTTGGTTCACGCGAGCGTTGTCTCATTCGTAGCCTGTGGGATCATTGCCTCTCCATGGGTTGGCGTTTTGTAGCCTACTGCAGAAAGAGAGAGAGAGAGAGAGTTGTCTACCATCAGCTGCTTGCAAATAAACATGATTGGTTGGTTGTGACGTCTATTGGATGTTCTGTGATGGTGTCTTGTTTAGAGTCGGGGTGGAAATATGGCCAAGGAATAATATCACAATGTATTTAAAGGGGCAACATGTTATAATTTCTCTTCAAAACATTCAACTAAGATTGTTAACAAAATAAAAAAAAAATATATGAGTTTTATAGTCATGTGAAAGACCAGAGATTTCTATTGAAGTTAGCATGCTAACCAGCTACACCCCAACCCATTACTAGCTAATGGAAGCAACAGTTAGCAGCAACTAGCGATGACTCTGATGGTATCCTGCCTAATATTTGGATGGAGTACGAATCAGACAGCTGGCTGGTTCTTACATATTGCACCGTTAATATCAATCACGATCCACAATTTAAACTGCGATCTGTTTTTCTCAACTTCAAAATGCCCTGCGGACCACAGCCAGACATGAAAAAACATATACGTTTCTCCATTTTCCACATTAAAGCACAACATTGCAGTAGAAGATAGTCCTTTTCTGGCACATGGCATTCATCTGTCATGCAGCTATAAGTTCTTTTGAATTGTTGTCAATATGTCATGTGAGGAAGAGCCACATGAAGCAGCCTGCTTCACCCAATCAGCGTAACATTCCAGTTGACCATTGGTTTGGTCAGGTAGCGCAGATCTGCTAATCAGTGCGGGTAAAGGTGCAATATCTATGAATTTTAGATAAAAACATTCAAAAATTCACCAACACTTTCAAAAGATTGTGGAGAAACAACAGTTTTGTGTATATGCGTTCTGTTACGGGGATATCTATTGAAGTTATCATGCTAACTAGTTAGCCCCTAGCATCATTATCGAGGGGTGACAGTCCTATAATAAACAACATCAACAATTACCCAGTGCTCCAAATCCCAGTCCGGGCCGAGTCAGCTAGTACGCCTGTTAGCTGCACGGCTAACTGAGCTTCGTTGCTAATGGTGGCTACAGTTAGCAGCAGTTAGCGGTTACTGTGGTGGTATGCTGCCTCCAGCTATTTGTTTGAAGTCAACAGGTGGTCAATTCTGACATATTTGAACAGAAGTGAGAGGACAGTTTGCCTGAAAATTAATTGTGGACATGATCTAAAATGGTCAGATTTCCCTCCCTCTTTTGAAGTAGATTGGTTGTCCCTCCAACCTATTGTTGCCACTCCCAGCTCATGGTGATGAGGTCGGGTCCACGTGTTCTTTTCCTGCTCATCCATTATGTAAGATCAATCAGGCTGTGTCTTTCTGACTCAACTTTTAACACAAAATATGCAACAATTTGGTGTTTGGAGTCTCGCATTTCTCTTGAGAGCTCAGGCGCAACGGTAACTCATAAAATAGCGTGTTACCCTGCCTCTCTCAATAAAAAAATAAAAAAATAAAAAACAACAACTCTGTAATATTAAAGGGCTGATAAGCATGAAAGACATGCAGCCTTGATTTCAATCGATCACCACAACTGATAATGAAAACCAATGAGCTTCACCAAGGCCCCTTATAATGCTTTTTTCTGTGTAGGAGGAGATCAGAGATGGAGACTAGTGAGCCCAAGGAGGAATAAGTTCAGGAGAGATAGGTGAAGCTGTGTTCTAGTTCGGGGGGTCTCCTGTGGAATGACGGGCACCAACTTCCGGAGAGACCAAAAAAAATCAAAAAAATCTTATGACCCTTGTGTTGCTTGAACAACTTGACGTGCAGCCCTCCTCCAGCTGAGCGGTGCGAACATCATCAAGTTCATTCACTGCTAAAAGTCTTAAAATTCATGACATAATTAGCAAATCATTTTTCTGCACTGGCGCGCACACACACACACACACACACGCACACAAACAAGCACGCGCGTACACAGATTATAGTGGTACATTGTGCACGCACGCACACACACACACACACACACACACACACACACACACACACACACACACCTCCCCTCCACACACA
>OMLP01044237.1:3470-17491 GCA_900302685.1 Spondyliosoma cantharus
AGAGGATGCAAATTGGTAGGGCTGCAATAAAGAGGTTCAGCAATGCATCTGCAACGACAGTTAATATTTAACATTTTGAGTCAATCCATAGTGGTGAAACCTTTCCGGATTGGTCCGATCAGACACATTTGTCCCTCTGACAACCCTCAGACCCTATGTCAAAGTAGCAACCAAAAGGCAAAGTACAAGCCAAACTGAAGAAATAACAAAATCAAAATCCTAAACGTACCAAGAGGAGACAGGACACAGGCTACATCACGGGGACCCACACACAACAAACTGACAGAAACAATGACCAGACAAGGAGTGCTGGGAAGACACTAAATACACAGACACTAATGACAAGACGAGGAACAGGTGAGGAGAGAGGAGGGAGGAGGCCAGGTGAGGTAACGAGGGGGGGAAAGCACAGAGGAGAAGACACTGACAGACAGAGGGAGACAAACTGCAACCAGAGGAATACATAGGAGAACTTAAAGGACAAGAGACACAAGAGGGCATGTAAAATCAAAACATAAGACACAAGACACAACACAAAGACATGAAACTAGAGTCATGACACTTTCACTGAATATTACAATTTCTGGGCAGGGGCTTTTGCAATGCTAATGTATTAGACTGCATTAGTTTTAGCTAGGTTCACCGACATGTCTTAAAAGAACACCTGTGCTCTTGTCCCAATTAATTCTGGTTGCCCCAGTTTTCCATCCTCTGCCTCTGTGTAGCAGTAAGTAACTGATAAACTCGTCCTCATGATTTAGCAGATGCCTTAAAGAGCATGAGCACTTTTTATACATGGTGAGCAGCAGCCAGGTTAAATCAGGTATGCCAACATTCCTGAGAGACAAGTTTGAGTGACTTTGTCATATCTGACAGGTAGTGTCACACCTCTGAGACTGTTCAAGATTCCAAGCGCAGGTGCATTCCTCACCTACAACCCTATTGAGGAGTTTCTCCAAAAATTCCCTCTTAAATTTATTTTTTTTGTTACCTTTACTTTACTGCTGACTAGTTCATGGGGCAAACTTTTCAACAGTGTCTTTAGAGATTTAACTCAAACTTCTGTCATCTTAATAGTGTATTTACAGTTCATTGACTGGCTTGTCAAGGCTAGACTCCAGGACAGATATTTGTTTTCACAGGCGACATTGAAAAGCCATATAAACTTTGTCAACAGCCAAATTGTATAAAAAATAAAAGCAAAAATGGAAAAATGGTCACTACTTTTTTTATATAAAGGTCAAATACAGACAAACTAGTCTGCAGGTTTCAAAGTCATGATAGAAATAATGACGAAACGTTTGATGAAGAAAACGCTCTAGATAATTATCAACAGCAAAATAATTATTTAGATTAGTGTTCTTGTCTTGATTGGATTGTGATGTGGGATGCCATTTCAGGATTTCAACATGTTATTATTATCTGATAATCAGACAGCTACATGTTTATTAAAATCAGGCAGAAAAAGTAATTCAAATAAATAATTTAGCCTCCCGTACCTGGTATCGAAATGCATTTCAATGCTTTTCTCCAATTAGAAGCCATCTTTATGTTTTCATACAATAAATATTGGCATACATTTGTCAAATAAATTTGTGCAATTCAATGAAATTCCTAAGAGAACATCTTAGCTACTGCAGCACAAGAACTTTTGCTCAGTATTTCCTTTAGAACCAGCTGCCAGAGCATTGCTGCTGATAAGCAAAAACTGCGGTGATTTTGACAGACAATGTAATTCCTATATAAGTCAGTTTACTGAAAAGGGAATTCAAGATGATGATGATTTGTCAATTGCTGAGGTCTGCACCAACCAAACATACTCAATTAAATCTGTATGATATGATTTGAAATGTTAGGCTGAGGAATCGCTGTAAGACAGCGATGCTACATTCATGATAGTATGCTGTGATACATTTTACCTTTATCAAAAAATTGCAGCTACTGCAATTTGGATTTTACATTTTTAATTATATTTAAATGAATCAGTTGCAGTCTGAGCAAATACCTGAAGTCAAGAATAAACTGCAACTCTAAAGCAGCACACACGAGGGTATAAGCACAGATTGCAGAAACGATGATTAGAATTCCGTTGATAACCTAATTTAAAATTGAGCGACTCAGTTTAGATTCACAAAAAGTGGTACAGAAAACCACTAATTCAATGCATATATATATATATATATATTAAATGGTGAGGAAAGTAGTGGATGCAAATTAGACATTTGTGATTCAAAATAATTTCTTAATATATGCTACTATACTAATATTTAGTTGTATACAGCCATGTAAATATAAATATTTTCTTTTCTTACCCCAGTTGAGTCCCACGTCCAAGTGTGCAGCAGTATATTCACAGCAATTAATCAATGAATGGTTCAAGCGGAAGGCATAAGACACCTTACCTTCTCAAGTCAAAAAATTGATGTGAAGACTCCTATTAGTGAGCGAGGTTTTTGAGAGTGAGAAATTCTTGCTGACAAAACTTGCTGGACTTGTTCTGCTGTACATCATTTCCATTTAAAAAGGCTGGCGAGCATGGCTTAAGGCACAATGTTAAAAAGTTGGGGAGGGCTAAGAGATGGAAGTACAAGGCAGTTTTTTCTGGAAGCATCATTGCTATTTTAAACATGCTACAAGCATCACACTGTGTATTTTGCCTCTGGGGCCAAAACTCACCTGTCACATAACTATTCAGTGAGAAGTGCTGCAAAGTTGATTTGTCTGAAACAATACAAACATTATTGAGTGAAACAATAGCCTTTGATAAAACAGAAAAAAATATCAGCACAACATATCACCTGTTCCGCCCCAAAAGAAAAAGTTCAGTCAGAAAGTCTCCTTTATTTATTTACACTTATCGAATCCATCTTTTCCTCCATCAATGCCCCTCAACTGCTATTATCATGTTTTTTATCCTCATTTTCGTTAAATCAAATTTTAATTCTTCCACTCAGTAAATCTACAAATGGTTTATCGCTTTCAATCAAACCACCCTTCATCAGTGTGCTCTTTATTTACTAGTGTATTTGCAGCTGAAGCATGTTGTCTGCTGCTTCTTCCTATACAGTCAGACTTGAAGCATCAAGTCTTTCATTTTGTACAGGCAGCTGCAACAGGGTTCAACCTCATAATCAGTTATTAAAAATATAATAATACTCTTTTACCCATACCTGAAAATCATATTCAGATTTTAACATCTCTGTGACACTGCCAGAAAGCCATTGGAAGTCGTGGACAACCTGAAACGGTTTAGGCAACAGAACTACACGGTTATACGCAGTCGCATTTCAAGGTCTGAAGCCTGACCTACCAAACCAAAGCTTCAGTATTTGATTTCCCGGAAATGAGACGCAACAATCAACTACATCTCTCCAGATTCTCTTTTGTACCTTCAAATGAATCATTTCAGGACTTTCTAGATCGTCAAGCATTGAAGAAACTGCATAATCTGTCATGTCGGGAAAGGGGAGGAAATGGCTTTTGGGTCTCAATAATGTTTTTACTGGAGTGTAACATCTTTACATTGTTATCTTACAAGGTCTCATGATATTTACTCCAGGTTCCAAACATCTTGTCCGTACCAGTGAAGTTTATTAAAAAACATTTTTAAAAAAAGGTTGGAGGGTTGGAGCAAAGCATGTGTTGTTGTAAGATCATGTGCAAATATATAGCATGCATTTTAGGAAGACAAAACACCTTCTATCATCAATGTCATATGTGCATTGGGCTCCTATGCCTTTGACACACAGACACAAAACCTGACATACTTAACCACAACTAATTTTAGACACAAGTCTCATTGTATTTAACTGGAATGGTCTGACACTGTCAGTCATTACATTAAGATAACAAAAGGACATCATGAGCAGGCAGAAACTTTCACTGTTGAAACTTTTTTGCTGAACAGTAACTTTGGGATTTTGTGTCTAGTTATTTCAAGAGATAGATACAGATTATTATTGTATCATTCCAGTTTGGGGTCCACTGGTGGGTACGTGTTTCTCAGTCAGTATATGGACAGGGCATTAATTGTTGAGTTAAGAGTATCAAATGCTGAAGAACAGAGTTGTACCTTCATACAGAAAAACCCTCTGCTTCCTGCATTGTAAAAAAATGTAGCCATATTGTTTGTTAGATTTTTCTTCAAGTGTAATATTTTATCATCTTGTTGGTATGTCTGTGTAAATCCCTGAGCAGTACTGTCTGTATAAGATGCACTGAAGGCTCAAGGGGAACCAATCAGGAGACATGGCTGGGGGCTAACAAACACTGTGCGGGGAAGACGCTTCATGTGTAACAGGTCAAACTACTATATAGTAGCTGCGGAATTCAGACAGTTGATGACTCATGAGATGTTTGACATAGAAGACATAGTAAGTAACTAAGTTACTCAAGTACAGAACTGAAGCACAAACTTGAGGTTTTTATACTTTACTTGAGTGTTTCCATTTTTCACACTTCCACTCCACTATAATGTGGAGGCAAATATTGTACATTTTACTCCACCACATTAACTTGATAGCTCAATTTATCCACAATTAGATACAAAAATAAAATAAAAATAAAAAAATCCAACTGATTATGATAATCAGAAAAATGCTGAATATTATATCAGGTAATTGGCAGGGCTGATAATCAACCTCTATGTAGTATACTGTACATACATGTAAGTATATGTACAATTCAGTTTTGCTTGTACCTTTGATACTAGAATACGTTTAAGCCAAAACATTACTTTCAATGGTTAAATACACATAATATCAGAGACTTTATGACTATTTGTATGGATGAATGTTTAAGCAGGATATCTGAACTTTTTCTAGAGCACATCTTGTTGCACATGGTGGACCAAATCATAATGGAAGACTAAATACTGCTCAGAGGATTTACCTCGCTTATGCTTTCAAATGACAAACTGCAGAAAAGTACCTATGGGTGCATCATATGTCATTTAAAGACAATTTTTCACAAGTACTTCCGTGTAAGAAAGGTGGTGATGGGTATGATTTGATTACGCAGTGTTTACGGTCTATAAAGTTTAAAGAAGGAAGTTGACAATATATTTCCTGGAATAACAAATCACCTCAGCACAGGGACTTCTGATTATACTCACTGCATGTGGGAGTTCATGTTCCTGCAAGTGAACAGGTTTGACTACACTGTCAAGACTCTGACAGTCAAACACATTTTTGTCTTTAATTTTTTGAAGCACCTGGGTGGTTGAGAAAAAAACGAATAAATGGATCAGAACAGAACGTACTTTGTTTTGAATAGATATGGTAATGAAAAAAAGAGTAATACATTTAAATCCAATATTTCGTGTCATATCTCATTTACAGTTTGAAAATATTTACGAATACTGTCATAGTGGTATAAAAAAAAAAAGTGATTTCCTATTTCAGCTTTTTCCTAGCTATTCAGTGAGTCTGATCCTAAATAAGGATATTGCTGCAGTGGAAACATGTTAAAATTGATATAAAATATTCAGAATCTTATTTATTTATTTGTATATTTTATTTGAAAACAGACTCAAGACTAGTTTTAAACTTATTCAAATCTAGACTGCTTAGAGATTAGATAATTTCTCTGTCAAAGCAAGGACTTATAAATAACTACACACTTTTCTGCTTGTTATGTAGGGGTATTACAGTTTGGGACAAGCCTGTGGTACACTTAAGAACATGTTTTTTGAAGAGTGTGAAGCGGTGACACACTCACTATTCCTGACCCAGCCCTCATTTGTGCCGGCATTTTATTAAGGGGAAATCACAAGGCAGGCGCAGGAATCCATTTAAGATGATTTGAGATGTATAGGTCACAGATAGGATTCTGCCATAGCAAAGTTGTTTTTTTTTTCAGCTTTAGTCTTTCTTTTGTGAATCGAACCTAAACATACCATCAGAAAATTATCTGTCCAACCAATTTCATATACAAATCTAAGAACATTTTCACAAATAAGGCCCCAAGTAAGACCAAAGACATGCAACAAAACTAACCCATGTACGGGCACTGCAGGGTGAGGTTACAGCAGTGTGAAATGACCCGTCTCGCCTCGTCAGAATAAGGAAAAATTCCCCACATCTTTTTTAAACCCAAAAACATCAAACCATAATGCTGGAAATTACGCACTTCGAATGACCTATTCTGATATCAACTCTTTGTTTGACAAGACCTGTGCTGTTTAGCTCTTTACAAGTCTAGTGTATGAGCATCATTTTAAGTCCATTTATGTCACACAGATAGTATAAACGTCTGTTAACAACAGAGTATTGAATCTCATTAATCAAAACAGTTTGAATTCACTGCTTTAATCAAAAGCCCTTTTTAGTGTTTTCTTAGAATAATTATTGGTATTTGTTGACTAAAAAGTGACTGTCTAATAAAAGCATTTTTCACTGTGAGTGACGTGTTTATCTAAATACGTAGTAGACAAACTTAGCTGACACCCTCTTGTATCCAGCTGATACCGCCTTAGAGTGCTTGCAGAGCTGCCACTCCCTGAAAAGCAACATCCTCATACTGAGACGACTGAAAGGTAGAATGATAATCTTTGTGTGCTGTGAAAAGTAATGCAGTGTCATTTATTAATGTCTATGTGCACTAATGTACTTCTGAAATAACTGTAGTGTACAGCAGTATATGGCAGGCAGTTTAACAAGTTGATAGTTGTGCACAACAATGCAGCACCAGTAATCAAAGTCTAATTACTATTTTAAAAGAAATATTTATAGTTTTCACAGTATGTTTCAGCTTAGTGCCAAAACTCTCAGATATCACTCAAGTTACTCCCTTTAACGGCCCCTTGACTTTGTGACTGTCTGAGAATTTACAGTCTTGTGGGTGTCAGCTGTGCACCTATGTTGAGTTTTGTCATAGCCTCCAGAGTGTTATGTTGAACAAAGGAGTTGCTGTCAAAGCACGACTAGTACTCTTACAAAGACCTACAGCTGAAATATGTCAGCAATGGCGTTTTTTATTTTTTTTGTGATGAAAAAGTGTGACCAAAAAACAAAACAAAACATAGTGTTGACATAATGGACAAACAGACAATGACATAAAACAGTAGAAATGGTCAGTGATGATATGTGATGATATAATAGGAGTCCAGGAGTAGAGATCT
Organism: Spondyliosoma cantharus; assembly: GCA_900302685.1. Classification (NCBI taxonomy): domain Eukaryota; kingdom Metazoa; phylum Chordata; class Actinopteri; order Spariformes; family Sparidae; genus Spondyliosoma; species Spondyliosoma cantharus. The sequence goes on from OMLP01044237.1 coordinate 10,591, forward strand.
GATGTTACGTATGGGTATGTGACTGTAAACCCACATAATTGTACACAATATATGTACAGTAGTAGAGGGTACCTTTAATAGGATACTGCTGATGAACGTATTTGACCTCAAGGTCAAATACTCTCACTCAGTGCCTGAAAGAGAAAGTAAATAGTAAAGGCAGGATTACATACTATTAATGCTTACTGGCAGGTGTACTATTTTACTGTATAATGACTGGGTGATCCATATCATTAAATCGTCTCTTTTCACCTAGAAAATATGTGGGGGAATCTTTTGTGATGGGTTAGTCGCTTTTATTTTCATGAAGATGTGTGTTTTTGTGGAAAGAAGTAGTCTCGGAGCCATATCACAAAAGGATTCTGTGATGGGAGGTGAAAAAGCTCATCACAACTTGTCAACATTTTTGTCATTTTTGTAAACATGTGTCAATACAAATTGTTTTCATGCTTTGTAAAATTATGACTCTACAGACAACCGAAGGAAGCATGTCAGATCATGCATGCTTCATTTGGAGACAGACTTACGCATTTAAAAAAAAAATCTTTTCACAAATGAAATGAGCAAAACACTAGTAGTCTTACCTCATGACTTATCCAATGCATACCATGTAATAATAATCAGCTATTATAAAAGTGTTCCCTATCATATAGAGAAATATACATTTTGCATCTGAATTATACTGTTTTACTGTTGAAATAGTTTTAATTGAAGAAAAAAGATCAATCTAATATCAATATAAAAATTTAATGTGCGATGTCAGCATTTAACAGCAACAGACAGCTTTAAGTAATTTGGTTGGTAAGTATCTATCAAACCACAGTAACTCAGCCTTTTTCAAAAGGAAAGTTTCTCTGTGTCGCTGTCTGACTGGCAATCGCTGCTGCTGGCACTTCCTTGTTAAGTACACTGTATCGTAGGCAACTGGACTTGTTTCAGTTTTTGAAGACGTTCTAACTTTCTGACTAACTAGAGGGGAGTCACAGGTTTTATAAACTCTGTGTGGGAGTGTCCTTACAGAGTTGTTATGGATACGTGTGAGTTCTGAGTTTCAGAGTCACTAGAGCCCCTTGTTGGTTGATGACCCAACCAGCCTTCATGTGGGTGGTTAGGGCTAGGTCATCCCAGGTGTGAATGGTTGTTAAGCTGTCTGGGGAGAGAACTCAGTACTGTATTGTAGGCTGGTGATTAGTACTTTCTTAGGCTACCTCCTCTGTTCAAAGACAGTTGTTCCAGTTGGATGTACATTGATTCTTTAATTCCTCTTTCAAATCATTTGTCTTCTCTGGCCAAGATGTAGACTTTATTGTCCTCAAAGGAATGATTTTTCTCCTTCAGATGTGAGTGGACAGCAGTCCTGACCTGAGGAGTTGGCCCTCCTTTGTTGTGCCATTCATTTATGTATGAATCTGTGCATTCCTGGCTGCACTGAACAGCATAAACTACGTTACTCTGTTTATGAATCTGTGTTTTGTCCTTAGGATGGACAAATTTCTGCCTCAGCGTGTTGGCAGTTATGAAATGAACCTGGATATGTTGTTACGTTTTTCCTTCTCCTCCCCTCTGTCTGCTCTAGATCTTTAAGAATTTTTTTCGATAGAGGTCCAGTTCTGATTACCACAGATTTTGAGTGCTCCCCTGATGTGCTTCTGCTCCTTCTTCTTCCCCTCTTTCTTTGTGGGCATGGTCTCAACCTGATGGTTTAGGCTTCTGATGACCCCCAGCTTGTGCCCCAGAGGGTGGTGAGAGTTGAACAGCAAGTATTAATCGTGTGGAGGTTTTCCGTACATGTCAGTGTTGAGGCTTCTGTTTTCTTCAGTGTTTACCTTGGTAAGGTATGATGTTCTTCATTTCAGCAGTTCTTCACGCACAACACTGTGAATTGTCACCTCCAAAAGTTCTCCGATGATACAGCCATTGTTGGATGTGTGTCTGAAGGGAATGAACAGGAATATAGGGGAGTCATCAACGACTTTGTTAACTGCATATAAACACCTATAATACAAAGGAGATGGTTAGCAAAATACAAATACATGGGTGTTCACCATAACAATAAACTGGACTGGACTGATAACATGGATGCCCTGTACAAGAAGGGCTAAAGTCGCTTCCATCTGTTGAGGAGACTGAGGTCTGCTGGGGAGATATCAGCAGGGACAGGGACAGGAAGAGACTAAACAAACTGGTTAGGAGGGCCAACTCTGTCCTGGACTGTCTGCTGGACTCTGTAGAGGTGATAGATGAGATTAGGATGTCAGCCAATCTGACATCAATCATGGACAACACCTCTCACCCCCTGCAACAGACTGTAGAAGCCTTGAGCAGCTCTTTCAGCAGCAGACTCACTGCGTTAGAAGGAGCACTACTGCAGATCATTCATCCCCACAGCCATCAGACTGTTCAACTCAAGCACTACCTGAACTTTCCACTCCCTTGTTTGTTTTTGTAAATATCTTCTTTTTTTTGTTTCTTCTGTTTAACTTTATGCATCTTTTTCCTGTAGTTGTTGCATATCGAACTGGTGTAACAAGTGAATTTCCCTGCTGTGGGATAATTAAAGCTCATCTAATCTCTAACCTTTGTTGTGATCCCCACCCTTGCTGTGAATGAACAAACCTTTGTTTAATGTGTTAATCCGTCTGACATTTGTGTGAACTGCTACCTGCAAAAGCCAGCAGGTTCTAGGTGTCATTTCAACATTTGTAAGTATCAGGAAAAATAGTCCCGCACACTGTCCTTTTCACTTGCGATTAAGTTTATTGATAAAAACCTTTTGGTACTTAGACCTTACTACCTTACTTAGATGAAGGTCAAAGTATCAGGTTATCTGAGATGAGTATCTAAACTTAATAAATAACTTAATAAACTTAATCGCAAGTGAAGTGGACAGTGTGCAGGAATCTTTTTCCTGATTTTGTCGGCCATTGGTCTTCGCCTATGCACCTGTCGACCCTAAGGTGTGCAGCTGCACTCTGTAAAACTTCTGTAAGTATGAAAACACTGAATATCTTTATTGAGATGTGTGGACAATATCACTATCATTTTTTGGTGACAAACAAAAATTATCTTTTTCTAACCTACCTCGTTTTTTTATGCCGAAATCTAACCAGACAGTCAGAGCATAAAATACTGAACACTGGACCTAAAGAAAAGTAAAGTTTCAACATAAGGACATGTAAACTTTGAATCTATCCATGATTTGCAGAAATGTACATGGCCAACTTTTATTCTGGCAATTGTGTTCCGTCTTCCTGGGGTCCTGAACATAGAAATACAATTTAATTTTTTTTTTATTTATTTAACTTAATAAATATAACATTATCAAATAGCTCTAACTTGGATGAGGTGCCACAGAAATATTGTTATATAGAAATAACTAAGAAGTGCCACCCGCACTAACACTGGTTTATGCATAGGCAGTACAGGAGGTAACTTTGACAACCAAGAGACTTACGCAGACACAATGATCATTGCAAGGTTATGCATGAACAAACAAGTCTTTTCAGTCTGGTCATCGTGATATGGTGGATGTTCGGAGGATGCCATGTCTGGGGAACCGCAGGCAGGAGAACAGGCAAAACAGGAACTGACATGAAACTGAGAGGTAAAGCAAAGTCGTGGGAACACAAAAATAACCTGCATCTCGATGATCAGGATAAAGGTACAAGGTAAATTTAATGCCCTTTCCTAATGAGCGATTAAAAAACAAAATAAAGTTTGGGGCCTTTTGAGTATTGCAACATCTTTTTCATATAAGAAAACTTCTATAAAAACTTTTTCCTTTTTTCTTACACAAGGAAACAAAAAGTGTCACGCAGCAGCTGAACAAGACTAAGAGTTTGCAGCCAGGTTATGTCTATCATGTGCCAGCAAGCTGATTTTTTTTATGTCATTATTCAGCAGGTACATCTACCACATTCACCATCTTAGTTCAGTGTGTTACAGTGCTGCACACACAGTACTGATGCCAAGGCATTGTCATTAGTTTTTCAGGCATCTTTTCATTAACTAAAACATAAGACGAACAGAATGTTTCCTCCTGATGTCTCTATGTGAAGGAAGGGGATCACCAAAGTTATTATCATTCATCCGGAGAAAGGCATGTATATCTGTACTTAATTTCATGGTAATCAGTGCAACAGTTGTGGAACCAATCTTGCTGTGGTTCCAGGAGTAAGGTCATAGGACACAAAGTCAGGAAACTTTGGTACAAATTTAATTTGAACATGTTAGATAGATTAAGAAGAATTACTTCAAAGGAATATGCACACTGAAGTACCGTATTTGACAAAGATGAGTGGAAACTTAAACTTGCTGTTCTTGTATCTCTACGACAGTGTTTGCCTTTTCAATCACATTTGCTAGTATTTATTTTAATATCAACATTACTACCCCAAAATTTGAGGACATGACATAATAAATAAATCAATACACAAAAACAAAATGTGTAAAGAATGTTTATTCAAACAATACCCATTCAATCTTAAAAAAATATAAAGAAAACAAAAAAATTCAAAGACTCAAGGACTGATTACAATCGCCACATTCTCATTTTTCACATACTAACCATACAATAATCCAACTACATAATAAAGAAACTTGTGTTTGCATACAGGGCAGATTGGATTCCCTAGCATCAGTCTGGTTGCCATTAGCTCTTTGCTCTAGCGAGGCTGAAAACCCCGATGTGGACCTCCTCTGCCCCTGAAGCCTCCCCTGTCCCCGCGGAAATTTGGTCGGTTTCTTTCACGGCCTCTGTCTCCTCCTCTTCCTGCATTTGGCCCACCACGTCCCCCTCTGGGGGCTCCGCCACCACGGTCCGACTTCAGCTTAACAGGGGGCGACTTGGGCCGCAGTCTCTCTATTTCATCGGTGCAGCCAGATAGGTGGTTGTTCGGCAAAACAAAATGTGAGGCGTATGTCTCTGGGTTAAAGTTACTATTTGTCAAGGTAGGGCCCACCGTCAGCCAGCCTATGAAGAGAAGAAAACAAAAAATAAGTTGTACTTGTGGAATTGGTGAAAATATACAGGCTCTGTTGGTTTATATGCGCGTCTACATGTGTACTTTTGAACGAAAAAGTTAAACTGAGTTCAGGGCACATATCATCTTGGCCCTCTGACAAAAAAGTATCTCACTTCCCACCAAATATGACAACAAGCCTATGGAGCTGTTAAGCTCAATAATCTTGCTTTTTATGAAAGAAGCATGAAACTTTCAGGGTTTGTTCTTCAGGACATAAGCTTTCATTTAAGATGTGGAGGCATTCTCAGTTTGACCCGTCATTTTCATGCACAAAACTGTAAATGTGTGTATCTTAGGATCTAAATGTGATAGAAATGTTAACCAAATATGTATTTCCAAGCTTCTGGGCATGAGGAACTAATTTATGCCATTGATAGCACTCTAAGAGGTCAACATCATTAAGTGCAGTGAAGGTTACGAGGAATGTGAGTGGCTTAAGGTGAGACACTATAGGTGAATAGGGTAAAAAAATTAAATAATAGATATCATGAAAATCTCTCAGTTGATTACTCATGTTAAGCTAAGAAAAAAACGTATTGCAAGTTTTTTGTATTTTAATGTTTAAATATGCAAATGAGGTCTTATCTCATTAAAATTGCGCTAATTTGCATACATTTTAAAAAACGAAAAATCAGATCGTGTGATAAAGCCAGGCTCAAAATATGTTTTTCATTTTGTTGTCATATTAGATGGGAAAATAATTCCAGAGGGGTTTATGAACATCTACTACTGTTATCCTGTAAATCAGTTTTTATAAATAATCATTTTCTGTGATAAAATCGGAGTTTTCGTGTAAATAAGAGGCCAAACCACGTGGAAATATCTGCGTTTTCCCTTTTTGTAAACGGGATCTTGTTTTCCCACAGTTCTGGGGTACAGGGTGGGGCAATGGGTGTGGTTTCAGAAGTTCCGGCACCTGGGGCCTCATGTACTAAGACTTGCGTGGATTTCCTACTGAAACATGGCATACGCGAGAATCCAGAAACTGTCGTACGCACAAAAAAAATCAGATGTATCAAAGTGTGCATATGCATGGATCCAAGCACTTTTCCTTTGTACATCCCAATAAATGTGGAATTGTCAGGGTTCTGAGAGGGACCCAGAAGCAGATCGGACAAGAGGTAGAGTTTTAGACAGTTTATTAGGCAACAAGTGAAATAGTGATGAAAGGGGAAGCTGGCAGGCGAGAGAGGGTTTCCAGAGGTGGGGGTGATCTGGAGAGTGGCTAACTGGAGGCCTGGAGTGTGGGGATCCAGTGGCTGGCTTTCAGGAGGCGTGGGCTGAGTGGACTGGGTTTCAGGGCTGAGTTCCAGGAATGATTCCTGAGGCAGAGACACGCGGTTAGTTGCGGACAAAAACAGACGGCAAGATAACGGCTCAGGCAGGCAGAAGCAGACAGGCAACTAATGGTAGCTACAATAACTAACTGGCTGGAAAGCGATAGCATACTCTATACTTCACAACGATCCGGCATTGACTGGATGTGTGGCTGCTCCTTAAGTACTGCAGAAGGTTGATGAGGAGCAGGTGTGGTGACGACCTCAGCCAGGTGTGTGAGCAGCCAAAGATAGACACGCCCCCACGAGCACTGCCAGGAGAGTGACACACAAACAACACAAGACAACACAAAACACCCTACAACAGTCATCATGGCTGGGGATTCATGACAGGAATTGAGCGCACATGTAGAAGTATTAAACTCCTCCCTGTCCACGCCCCCATTTAAATATGCAAATTAATTCAAATAGGGCCTGCACCGGGGATTCCCTTCTCTGCACCATCAGATTTACACCATGAGTAAAGGGAAGAAGCGCAACTTCACCGAGTCTGAGCTCAAAACTCTATTAAATGAAGTCGAGACTCGAAGATCTGTATTA
>OMLP01044238.1:0-75650 GCA_900302685.1 Spondyliosoma cantharus
CTCCATAGTCCAACAAGGGTAAGAAAGTTGTGGTGACCAAATGTTTTCTGACTTGCAATGAAAAACATGATTTATTTCTAAAAAAGAAACTCAATTTCAATTTCAGCTTAGAAATGAGTTTATTGATGTGCAGTTTAAAGGACAGCTTCTCATCAATTAAAATGCCTAAGTGTTTATAAGATGTGACCATTTCAATTTCAACCCCATGAACAGTTGACAAGCTAGGAAGGCGAGATGGAAGCTGCTTACCATTTGAAAATAGCATGGTCTTTGATTTATCTGCATTAAGCACGAACTTGAGCTGAGTCAAACGGAACTGAACAGTGTCAAAGGCTGACTGCAACAACTCAAGTGATTTTAAAGCTGAAGAAGATGAACAATAAATTACTGTATCATCAGCATACAAATGGGACGCAGCATCAGACAAAGTACTGCAAAGATTATTCACATAAATTGTGAACAACAGTGGCCCTAATATGGAACCTTGAGGCGCGCCCTTTGGGACAGGGAGGAAAGAGGAAAAAGACCCGGTGGCCTGGACACACTGCGTTCTATCTGATAAATAATTAGAAAACCAGTTTACAGCCTGGTTTGACAAGCCAATCTTGTGGAGTCTATCTGCCAGGATGGCATGGTCGACTGTGTCAAATGCCTTTGACAAGTCTATAAAAAGAGCTAGTCAATTTCATTCCAGACCAAGAAGAATAAAGGGCACATTGAAGGAACTATTCTGGCACTCACCTCCATCCAAGCTCCTGGACAACAGGTACCTCTTGCTTGTGGAACGCTCAAAGTGCGGAGCGGGCCGGTCTATCAGAGCGCTGGCTTGTCTGGTTTGAGCCTGCGTCCTTCCACTGTATCGAAACTTCGAGCCCATCACTAAGAAGCCCTTTGGAGGAGGCTCCGGAGACACCAGCCTGCGAAAACAAAGACAGCCATCGGTGAACATTCCTGACCACATACTGTACCATGGAACAAAACACAGCGAGGCATGGATGATTTGTAACTGCTCACAAAGGAGGCCACCACATTGGAACCATATTTTCTTGCTGATATGTGACCACATCTTTCTGTGTGGTTTGGAGCAGCCATGGTCATCAGGTAGCAAAGTGGTCTACTGCCATTCATTTTCAGGATGGAGCCGCAGGCAGTTTGAGAAAGTGGCCGTTGTCAAAAATTCACATCGGGATTCTAATATTGTCAATATTCTTTTAATAACACAGAACTATTTATCAATGGAATGCTCTGTTATAACAAAGGGTAAACACATTATGTGGCTGTAACAGAGGAAACTCTTCAGAGGAAACAGAATTAAACTTTTAGCATTTGAAATAAATAATTTCTAGACAGCTTCGATGGAGCGCAGGCTGCTTTACTCCAAACAATTTTGCTTTATGAATCTTGAGAGCGCGTTCATGCGTGTGACCTTTTGGATGTGTAGGACAACGCAGAATATTAATTCCTGTCGGCGTGTCTGAAGATTTCAATCATCACTGAAGTCAGGCTTCTGTGCCCTGTCGTCGATGCGCAGAGCTCTCTTAATGGAGAGGGGGATCACTAAAGCTAATTTTATATTTTCCTCATTAATGTTATATTATTTCTCCAACCCGCAGACCATCTACACATCTAAATGTGCTCCATGCATCACTACAGTGGTAACTGTATTATCTTTGTTTGCATTCGATTGAAGATTTAACCAATGTTGCTTTGGCCTATACCTGGTGCTTTACATTGTCGTCAGACAGCCGCATAATACAGTGCAGGGCAGCTATAGCTGTGGCTGTGAATAGGAATACAGTCCAAAAGGAAAGGGCAGTCTTTTTAGGCATACCTTCCTTTAAGGTGGCTAAAATACATCTTGCTGTCGGTGATGTTTAACAGAATAATGCTCTGCTTCCCTGGCGGTGCTACGCACTGCTTCTCCACACCGAGGGAGAGCTGACAGTCATCTACTGCAGGTTACACACTGACTAGGGATAAATACCTCATACAACCCCTCATCAAAAGACCTGAACTATCACTTTAACATGATTTATGGATGAGTTCAAATTAAGAATGATTTGATTTGATGATTTACTTTTTTTTGCAATTACTCTATGACTATGACTCTGCACCCTTTTATCTGCTCCCTCGGTGCCTTGAATTATAACCAGGCCAGTCCTTTTTCACCTGCATAAATATCTCTGAAACAGATGGCAATCAGTTCCAGGTGGACTATCACTTTTTTTTCAAAGGCTTATCTCTGGGGAAACCCTAATAGCTGAAACCTGCATCTGTCACGATTAAATTTTTCATGAATCATTGGATATCATCAGGATAATGTTGCACCTGCTGGTATCCTGCTTATTAATTTCCATGCACAAAAAGCTTCTGTTATACACATTAAATATCCTCCTTCTTTCTATATGAACCCCCAACCTGAAGGTTACAACTGCTCCTCTACTCAGAGATGGATCTTCCCGTTCTGTTTGTGTCTGTGCCTTTTGCATGCTAACTACATAGAGAGCTTTACCACTCGTACTAGAATGAAGAAATTGATTCTTTGTATCTGCACACGCCACATAAAGGTGTATCGGTATTCAGTGAAGGCAAGATGGCCATGAACGTAATATGAGTTGCAGAGTGACTGTATGTTTTACAAAGCACTGTATAATGAACTGTGTGCGGTGCGTCCGATAAAGTTGTACACCTGGAAATGTTCTGTTTGTATTGATCGGACAGGAATCTTCCAACCATGAGACCGGATCAATTCTCACCGGAAGAAGGTGTGATGCTCAATGCAGACCTTCCACAGCTTCTTGGCAGCTCTGTGATTCGGGAGCTTAAAGCCGATTGTACTTTCAAACTGCTCGTACTGGAGGGGAGAGAGTGGAGAGACAGAGAGAAATGTGAGCAAAGTTGTTGGGGATACAAAACCAAGTGTGTTTACTTTGTTTTGCTGAAGGAAAACTCAGTACTTCTGCATAGAATGGAGTTCAGGACAGTCTAATACATTCATGAAAAATTCTGTAAATCCACTGCATCTCTGAACCCCCATCAAGGAAGCGGTCGTTACTTTGTGTGAGCATATACACTACTCCATAAGTGAACACATATATAGAAAACATGGATTTTGCTGACTGGACAGAAAGAAGCAGATGAAGGCAGGGGAAGGATTAAATTCAATGTTCAGACACCAGGAGCAAAAGTGAGGAAAACTATTTCATGGCTCTATATTTACACTCTTTATCCCTCTACTCTGGCTGTGGATGCAGCTGCAGCAGCTCTGTTAAAGAGGCTCTTTATTTGGCTCAACCACAGGCTCACTGTGTGGCTCTGTCACTTGACTGGGTCTGGCCCAGACAGCCTGTCACACTGAGGCTCAGTATGGAGGATAAGCTGCAGCGCTGCACAGCACAATGAGGCGGGCCAAAATATAGTCCCTGACCGTGCAGAGGAGCAAAACTGGAGGTATAAAGCAAAGGATTTTACAGACATCTGCTCAGTACAACTGACCACACAGTCACTCCTGCCCTGGCTTTTTAGAGTGACAGCTATGAAGAACATCATTATTACTGTACTCACAATCTGAGGGCATGGCTTGATGGAATAGTCTGAAATTGGCTTACTCGTTTTTTTTACAGAAAATTAGATGAGACAATCAATGACATTCTCATGCCTGTATGCTAAACACAGTATGTAGCTGGTGCCCGGAGATGGTTGGCTTAGCTGAAGCATAAATATTGGAAGCAGGGAGAAACAGCTTGCCTGGCTCTGTCCAAAGGTAAAAGATATATTGTGTTAATTAGGGATTTTAAGAGGTGCTGGTATGCTGGCTAATTTGCTAATTTGTACTGATGAAATTCTAGCCGATTAATAATTCTGACAATATGAAGCAAAATTGCTTTCACTGTTTTAAAAAGTCCAGCACTCTGATATAGTTGCACCTTAAAAGTTGGTTTGCAATCCAAAGTATCATATTTTCTCACTAAATCTCTAAATATTAGCCTTTCTTGCCCCCAGGTGTGCATAAACTATAGATTATAAACTTCTTTTTAAAATTAAAAGAAAATGATCTGTTATCTAATCAGCAGTGGCCATGAGAAGCTGGTACCTTTCGGTTACCTTCCATATTGTGCCACATTAACTGGCTGCTAACCGAACTGCATTCTTCATGCTTAGCTTAAACAGACTGACATAAGAGTGGCATCGATCATAGCATCTAATTCTACACAAGACAGTGTGTTAATTAAAGACTGTTCCTTTAAAGGGGTAATCTACTGAGTATAGAAGTAGAAGTAGGGAACTTGTGAGAGAAATGCAACCAGCAGCAGAGGCCCATCCTTACTTTACATCCTAGTATGGGTCAAGCTCCAAAAAAACTGGAGCCACTGTCGATGTTAAAATCCCTGCCTGGTTAACACTCAGTCCATTTCGGCTTAACATACGCAAATTATCACAAAGGCTTTCTGGTATAAATTTGCAGTCCTCAGGCCCATATAACCTTTGTTAGATCACAACTGTACACACAACTGTTTTTGATGCACTAAGCGCAACCAGCAAAACTTGTATGTCTACTATAAAATGTACAAAGTGTGCCCCAGAGTGCCCATTTAATTATCCTTAACCATACTGCATACCTCTCCAGGTCGTATCTTGATGTAGAAGTTGCTCCTCTTATAGGAGATCTTGAGGATCTTTGGCCAGGCAAAGCGGTTGATCCTCAGCCTATCGCGGTAAATCAGCAGGCCGTTGGCACAGACACCCAGCATTATGTCAATCCCTTCAGAATCCTGCAGCCAACGAGGCAGGAATTATTAAAGAGCAACACCGTGTGCATCCTTGAAGCCCACTTTCATGCAAATTAAAACAGCCAACCTTAGCGTGATGAAGGTCTACCCCGTACATGGACAGTTTCTTCGCATTCTCCAAGAAGTTAATTTCAGCCTCTGCTGGAGTCATCCCCCTGTGGGCAGAGGAGCAGTTATATCTGTAACCAACAACAACAGGACTTCTTAAATAATGAAATCCCAATCTTGCACAGAGGGGGCTGAATTATCTTAGTAGTGTCCCTGATATCTTTAACTCTAATTTTCTCCCATCTATCCCCCTAAGCTTTTGGTTATATGCCAAAAAGCATTGCCAAATCAGAGCATGGTGATACCTTTTAAGTGAGAGAGTGTTCTTGCACTGGCAAGACTGTGCAGACTGTGTACATCTCAATGACAGATGGTGCTGTAATGTGACGCCATCTATCAACCATATGCATGATGGAGAGTTTTAACACTTTGACAAACTCATCAGCCGATCATCCCAAGAGATTTGTGGATAGATGAAATTCTAAACCCGAGCGTGTTCAGTACTTGTAGTTTCGATGGAGCTCCATCACCCTCTCCTCCAGCTCGCGAGTCTGATTGGGGGCAAAGCGGAAATCGCTGACGTAGTCGGAGCCGTGGTCGTCGTGGTCGTAGTCCCCCAGCTCGGCTTGAACGGAGTAGGAGCCCAGGAGGGCGTGAGTGACAAACGAGCACGGCAGTCGACCTGACAGCATGTCATCCCTCAGCTGCAGACACAGGTAGTATCTGTCAGAGGAGACAAAAGGGGAGGGGAGGAGGGTGTTGGCAGTCAAACAAGCCTGAGCCAAGGCAAGCTCCAACAAGTATTCAGCATGGTTAATCCATGGCAGTTAGTAGCATTCCAGGTCTAATCCTCAAAAAGGAGTGAGGGATTTAGGTTGCTTTGACACCAGGGCAAATATGCCATGCAAATTGTTACAATACTTTTATATAAACAGACATCTTTATGAAAATAAAGGAAGCAAATTACCTGCATGACTGACATTTGTAAGCAATTTTTCCCCTGATTAACTCTGAAGCCAGAGGTGTCACAACTGTTCATACTGTAAGATCCGAGTGTTAAAGACATATTCTACCTGGTAATATCCTCAGTGAGCTGGGAGGGGTCTGGAGGGTAGAACTTGACAGAAAAGGCAAAGTTCCATGGAGAGTCTGAGGAGAAATGACAATGAGAGCTGGAAGCTTAAGTATGTGGCCTGTCAGGGAACTTGTAATTACAAATTTAACAGATTATCACAGGAATTGTGCATCAGTTCATTTGCAGACAAATCTAATTTTACCACTTCACTAATTGATTATTAAAATCACAGCTACTTGGGAGTCACACTTACTGCGCATCTGCTTCTTGATCTCCTTGGAGGGGTCCAACCAGTTCTGAAAGACAGAAGGCAGAATTCACACAGGGCAGCCGGGAAACATGGCTGATGCACACCCCGGTGTCACATTTTGCTCTAATTGCCGTCAGTGTTCCTAATGAAAGCCTTTCCATATGGTTAAATAAAGAAATGGAGCCCTCCCCTGCTGAGCCGCTCAAACGTGCAGAGAGCAGATTTAATTCCAGCATCTGTTTCTTCATTGTGCTGCGAAATCACTGCCAGCCGGTTACCTATCTCATCTCATCACATCCAACAGTGTAGTGAAGCGCTTCGCCTATAGGGGCATCATTTCTGATGTGGTCCCTCGAACGTCTCATCAGTGGTGCAATGCAAACTGACTCAGTTGTAAGAGAAGCTGTAAACCATGTTGTTTAGAGGCACAGCAACACACAGACAGCAATGGAAACTCTTCTCCTGCTGAAACTGGCTTTAACAGTTTGCAACAACAAAGCATTTGGATGCTAAATCCACTTTTTGTTGGCTAGTGGCGTTCCATTGAACTCTCACTGCATATACATCCTCTTCTTACACTACTTTTTCACCATGGCCTTGCTTGTGTAATGTACTAGGTGATTTCTTCTTCCAACTAGAATGGCACTCAGCAGAGAACATACCTCCAACAGTGCCTTCTTGTACTCACTCATAGATACCAGCCTTAATTTTTTTTCATCGGGATCCATGCACTATTAAATTAATCAATTTGTAAAAAACAACAGAAAAAAAAGCCCTATCTCACAATGTTAAAGACAATGAGAGGAAATTCCCAGATCCGTCCCTTTATCTTGATCCACACCAAAAGTTCATCAGGACTATTCTGGGCCGACACCCATCCTCCATCCAAGTTTTGTGGAGTTAGTAGTTTTATGTTATCCTGCTGACAAACCAATCAACCAACAATCAGACATGGAAGAAAACCTGCTTGGTTATAGTTAATCAGAAACAATATATTTTTTCTAAAAACTCCTGTCATAAGCCTCAGGCAAACTGCCCAGTGTTCTTACTTAACTTTTTAGATTTTACTTTATTTGCTAACTTTATTCTTAATACCTTGGTTATCTGTAGCTCTCCTGAGTTTCATTCTTACTGCTGTTGCTGCTATCACACCTTAATTTCCATCCAAGGATTAATAAAGGCTTATCTTATCTTATCCAATGACGTGAATATAAATCTATAGATTTGATATCCTATGGATATACTCTCTATCTATATTCCCAAATGATAATTGGGAATGTATTGGTTGTGGTGGTTTATTGGTTTACTGTGCCTCTTTAATGTGGCATACTTTCAAAACCCTTTATAAAGGATTTATTACGAGTATCACGAAAACACACACAAGCTAAGGACAAAATAAAAACAGAATCTGCAATTAGATAAATTCACAAAACACCCCTATAGACACTAATTAGTCAAGATTCAAAAGCAGTCCTCAGTGAGCCTGATGAAAACCATAAGTCAAGCTTATTGGTCTCCTCAGAATTATTTTCCCCTCCTCTTTGCAGCTTGAGAGTAAGCAAAGTTGGGTCATAATTAGGTCTCTTGTCAATAGGATTTTGATAAATAATCATCAGTAATGTGGATATAATAACTAAGTGGGTAAAGACAAGTATTAGAACAAGTAGAACAGAACAGAAAATTGCATCACTTTACCGTAATGCAGCCTTTAAAAGCAGGAAAAGACATAATCTAGAAAGAAATATAAGCAGACAAGGAAGTCTACTTGTTACAGTAATGGGAGTTAATATAATTTGTGACTTGGACAGAAGAAACTTGCACTTGCGCAGAGAAACAGATGCTGTATGCAACATATTTCTGTGCTGCCTGCAGTGCAGAGCTGACGCTGATCTTCACTAACCTGAATGCCACACAGCGGCTGCTTATTAATACTGACAGTGTTTTTGGCAGCTGTTATCACATCAGTCAGAGTGGAATCAGGAGCATGAAAGGTTGATAGAGCAGAGTACAATCGCATGGCCATGTTGGGAAAATTGCAAGCATCTCTTGCTATTTGAACTGTGCCTTCTCGTACACACACACACACACACTCAGTCAGTACACCGGCACAAATACACAAACTCATTCAGCGTTTAATCAGGCTGCTAAAGACTTTAATGAGCCACAGGCATTTATCGTCCCCCTGAATCTATCTTATATCAGCCAAGGCCAAGGAGCACTCAATTAGTAAGGCACTCTGTGCTGCTTCGCTTTTCTCTGCAGAAAGCAGGAAAAACTTTTAATCATTGACTCAGGCTCCGTTCTTGATTTTGCAACCTTAGTTCATCAAGCAATCACACGTAATAAATGTTCTCCCAAAGGGTGAAGATTATCCCCGCTCCCCCTATGGAGACAGAGAAAGGGCATCTGAAATGACATTTCAATTCTCAGACTTATTTGGTCTACCAATCAGCAATGACCCCAGACAGTAGGCTCAAGCTGCACTCTGATAAGCCCGTCTTTGATGAGCCTGTCATGTTCATCCGAGCCGCAGCTTTAGCTACACTCAGGGAGAGGAAAATATTTGAACTTCAAGCCTGTTTACCTCTTTAGAACCCCAGTTAACCTGTCTGTTTGGGCCGAAATCATACTCGATCTGCAGCCTCAGCCGTCAGACACGCGCCAAGTCAAGACATGTGAGCTGACAAAGCATGCACAAGCTGATGAAGGTGACAGAGGCTATGCTCCAGATGATGAAAGGGACTTAGTCTTGTCATCTTCCCTATCTTCAAAAGGCAGCAGGTTCCTCTGTAGCATGTTGCAATCACAAACCAGCCTTAAGGGAAGCTCGCATCAGTGAAAAACCCAAGCCCTACATCTGCGCACTTATATAAGCCGACAGCTAAGACCCATCAGTTCAGTGTCAATTACTTGATTGTATGACAATAAGCCTGGTCTGTGCACCTGAACAAGACAACAAAGATCAGAGGGGAACATATTCAGAAATTCTACTAGCAATGTCAAAATGATCTGTGAGCGGACTGAAGTTTAATGTATGTACATTTTTCAGAAGCAGAACTAATTAAACCTCAGAGGACAGAAGCAAAGAAGCAAAGAATCACAGTATTTCCGACCAGATATATTCTAAAATATTGGTTTAATGTGCCCAGCTTTTAAGACATCTGTCTCTCCAGAACTCTCAGCACTTTTCATATAGGATTATTTCCTCACAGTCGAGCTGTCAAGTGAAAACTGTAGATTCTGGGCTGGCCAGAGCCATGACTCCAAATAAATGCTAATGCTGTCTGCCGTATGTGTAATAGGATGTTGCTGCATATTACATAACATATTTGCCTTTAAATAGACTTTAAATGTTATAATATATCAATAATGTATCAATTATGCAGGTGATAGAGACATCATTGACCCTACAAGACCTACAATCGCTGTGATTTTGAGGTAAACATAATGTTGCTCTAATTTAATACATATCATAGCAAACACAGCAAACTGCTAAGGCCTTGCTTTGTCTGGTGTGACCATGTAACTCAACGTAGCTAATGTACACTAATGTTAGCAAACTATAATTAACTATTGCCATGTCACTGATTTCTGAGTTCATTTGCTGTCATTATGACTCTCTCCACACTCTAAGAACAACTGGTTCTATAGAGAACCTTTAAGTGTACAGTAAGTGTTCTATTGATAAGATAGATAAGATAAGACGTCCCTTTATTGATGCCCCCTTGGGCGAAATTGGCAGGTAACTCAGCAGCACAGAGGGAAATAAGTAGCAGCACAAGAGTAAGTCTCAAAAAACAGAGACAATAATAAAGCGATATTGAAAGAATAAAATAACAATTTGAATAAAGAATATAATAAAAACTATTAGCATAAAGATAAACATGTTATATACAGTAACTGTCCTCATACGATTGATACACTTTGTATTTGCCATTATGATCAAAATGTTACTTGGAGCAACAGTGGCTGCTGTTTTGTAAACATTACATAGGCAAGTTAAAGCTTGCCTATAGCTGTAGGCTAAAGGTAAGCCAGTAGGATAGCCTGCTTACTGATTTACACACCATGGTTCAGAAAGTGGAGAAAGTTGAAAAAAGTCACTCTCACCAAACTTTTTCTCTCATCTAAACAGACTTTCCCGATAAACCGTGTCTCTTTGTTTCAGTCAATAGAGGTTCAATTCAACCAACAGGAGGGCATCCAGCGCGCTGCTGCTAAATTTCATACATCTTGCAGACAGAACATGAGCCGTTTTTCATCTTTCCTCCAACTGCACATGTTTTTGTCCAGACGCAGACAGAGAATGGAAATTTCCATTTTCCATTCATCTCTGAGTGATTCATGGATAATGCGCCCCTGAGAGAGTCGACCCAGCCAACAAGTGAGAGGAATACAGATTTGTTTTGTGGGCAACGTGCTTATGCCCTGAAACCTCCCACGGGGTTATTGTGGCTCACAATTCACTGACCTTCTGGGTGTCTGTGTCGGCAAAGGTCAGACCGAAGTAGTCCTTCTCCAGCAAGTTGAGGTGCTCACACACCATGTCCATCAAGGTCTGTCCTTTGGAGTGTTTCTGCAAAAACAAACATAGAATACATGTCAGTGGTTAAAAGGTCAACAACAAAGCAGAAGGAAGCAGAATAAAGATCCTCTACTATATATTTTCTCAAATACCATATGAGTTTTAGAATTTTCTAGCGGTATAGCTCAGTTTTATTGGGAAAAACTTGGCTCACCAATATCAGACCCCATTAGACAGCTGTGCTAAAGATTGCGTTCCTGTTCTCTGGTTCTGCACACGATAAAACAGCTCAGCCATTTGGTGTCGTGTCACAGTCGGTGTGCATCAAACACTTGACAGTGAAAATGGTCTGTGAAATGCTGGGGAAGATTGCTCTTTGAGAGATGTCATCTTCTACTGACAGAGTTCAAGGTGAGTATTTCAGAAACATTTCTTTTCACATCCAACTGAAGAGCTCATGTTATCATACCAGGGAAGTTTCAATGTGGATTATTTTTTTTGTGTGAAGTTAACATCAAAATAAACCATCTTTGCTCACGGTACTGAAATAGCCTTAGACCAGATATCAGTATATCCCTGATATTTAGCCTGGATGTAAGATAGAGAGAAACAGACAGAATAATGTACACAATGATCAAAAGTGTATTTAAAGGGATATTTTTGCAATGTTCTTTGTTGACACCAAGGCTCTTTGAAGCTTCACTAAATGCTGATATTAGCATGCTAACATGCTCATGGTGACAAAGCTGATGTTTAGCGGGTAATGTCTATCTACCTAAGCTCTGAGTATTACAAACATTAGCTTTTTAGTACTAAAAGCAAAAGAAAAATTGGTCTCAAATGGTCAGAATAGAATTGTACAAGTCTACAAGTACAAGTCTCAAAGATTTATCCTCTGGAGACCATGAATGTCTGTACCATTTTTTTTCCCAATCCACCTGGTAGATATAGAGATATTTTACTGGATCAGTAAAATGTTGGACCACTTGTAGCACTACAGGAAAACTCAGGGCCACACCAAAGTAATTGAGACTTATAGCAGTATCGGAACAAGAGTCTGGATTGGATCTAGTGACTGTCACACTGCCTTTGGAATTGTTCTGATACTGGTATCAGAAATGGTGAGTACACGAGTCTGTGCACCTGTGCAGCTATTTGGCAATATTTAAGTCTGGATAACCACACTCGAAATCACAGCCTTCAGTATGCAAGGCTGTGATTTCGAGGGGTGGCACTAGTGTTGCCAGTGTCAACACCAGTTTCATTTGAAGATGCATCACACGAAAGAGCATGGCGAAACTGCTTTTTCCAAACATTTCATGTAGGCTGTAAGATGTGCAGGTGATCAGCTCTACTACTGACATTTGGACCTCTGACATGTCCCCCATGTCTTTGCTGAGTATGCAAACTGGGTGGACACAGTATCGCCGTCAACATTAGGCCTTCAGAGTGCGGTGCAGCAAGCAAATGAGTCTCGTGAGGTAGTTCTAAGACAATTATTTATTCCTAGATTTATTTAAGTTGCTGTTGCTCTGCACAGGGATTTGAAAACTTTTTTATTTAAAAAAAGTGCCTGTACAGTTTTTAAAGGAATTGTTATTTATTGTTAGATTTCTTTATTTGTTCTTTTTCAGTTATGACTGACTGTCAAAATGGATAATAAAAGAACGTTGTTCTCTGCAAGGTTTTACCTGAGCCAGGCCATACAACAATGATAGCAATCATATCACATCCATACAGGCTTAGTAGTACATACAGTTGATGCACTGGTATCAGCTAATAACCAAAGCCCAGGTATTAGATGGACTCAGTAGGTGCCTCCAAACTTGGAAGTCAAAACTAGACTCCAGACTTGTTTCTGTGGAGTTCTGATATTTACAAACAAGAATAACACTAATCGTATTTTAAGTGATTTAATTTCCTAGTACTGATATCTGACTGGTTTGAAATTGAATAACATGGATGTAGGGGGGACGCTAACTTTCTCTATGTTCACTCATTTGAAATGCCTAGCTGATATCACAGCACAGCTACTGTAATTAACCTGCATTTCTGTTCAATTTGTCAGACAATGTGGCAATCATATAATAATGATTTTATTCAAGGCTTGGTAATCACTGCTTGTGGAGGTAGTATTCATGAGCTGTCATCAAATTTCACACTACTTCTGTCATCAGAAAAAATATGTAAATGAGAACAACTAGCAACACTTGCTGATTAACAGCGATCATCATCGCCATTCTACCAGAAGCATGCACAGTAGACAGCAAATTTTTTAGTTTATTTTCTATGAATTATGAATCTAATATATTTCCTTAATATCACAAAAGTGTGTGTGGGGGGGGGGGGTTTAATCTCAGCAGTTGCCAGTAGTCGATCGGGACAAGCCTACTGTAGATCCTGATCCTTTTTTTAAAAAAAAATCTTATCAAATGAATGCATTTACCTTGTTTCAAGCAAAATAATGTTCCTGTCACACAAATAGTTCCACTTAAAACTCATAGAGCAAATTAAATATTGATCATCATTTCATGCATGAGCTCCTAAGGAAAAAGTGTATACATTTTTCGACCTAACACTGAACCACACATCCACTGTATTGTAGTCGCACGTACACATGGAGCCTTCTCCCCTGGGGCCCACTTTGCAAGGTGACAGGGAGATGGAGCGAGCCGTTGCCAGGGTAACAGATGCAGTATTATGCCTCTGCTGTCTTGTTTCTTAATATCTCAAGGCTAAGACTTGAAAAAGAGTTGCTCCTTTGCCTCATTATGGGTGAAAGGATGTTGGAGCAACACATAGGAGGTGCTTCTAAGCTCTTGTCGTGTCAGTCAGAAGATCCCAACGGCAACACTGTCAATGTGAATCACGAGTGTGCCGTGTGACAGCAGCAGCAGCCGGCACAATTAAATAAACAAATCAGTAAGTGGAGTCTTAATAATCCATGACTGAGTCGATCCAGGCTGTTCGCTCTCTACTCTGGAGCAATTAAATATTCAACTGTACAATAATGATCTCAGTGTTGCCACCTGAATGGACACCCAAGACAGAATCTTGGCAGTAACTGAGCAGCATGAAACACTCGATTCCACCCAAAATAGTCCTGGACCAACCAGGCTTGACCGTGCATAGTCAAGCTAGATTACACCCCAGTGAACAGAGGGGGAGGCTGGGTGACAGAAGTGGGTGAGGGCGTGGTGCCTCCCCTCCTGCCTGAGGACCACGGGGAGGCTCAGCCATGCATCCTTGACAAGAGACTTAATTAACCCATGAATGCGGATCTTCCTGCAGGAGGTGCGCCGGCCTTCCCGCAACATTGTTATCACCAACTCCTGGAAGCAAGAGGGAGGGTCAGATAAACCCCACCGATTAAAGACAGGAAGTGCGAGCAAGCCTGGCAATGACCTGGAGGTCCGAGGCTTTCACCAAACTACAATTTTCAAAAACATGGGCTGACAACAGGCTGCTTTGTAGCATCCATCTCTGGCAATGACTGGCAGAGCAGCGAGGGCAGGCAAATATCCAGGAAGTGCACTTAAGACACAAAAGCTTTCATAACCATAATGTGAAGTATTGTTGTGGTGTGGAAAAGGCCCGGAGGTATTTCTGAATGTTTTCACAGCGCTGAGAGAGAAGATGGTGCAAGCGTAACATTCCTGATATTCTTGCCTCACACACACCCGCACATCAAAAAGACACCCTCCCCCAAAAACACCACAACACGCGCACACACACAAAGTTTCATGCACTTGTGCATAAGTATCCTCAGGGGTGGCTCATAATAACATTGCTCTTCTATTTTCTCCTTGGCTGCACCTGGCTTGCAACCATGTAATAACTATAGATTTCCTCACACCCTGTTAACAGCCTGTGCTGAAGGCTTTTAATGGACAAAAAGCAACATCCTGTGACCCACCATCTAATGAAGATTTGCATATTTTCGTGCCAAATCATTACTTATACCAAATAAAGAACTTTAATGATAACCTGAGTCTGGGGAATATGAACACAATTAACACAATTAATTATAACCCTTTTATAAATGTTGTGACTAAGGACACGAATACAGCACTCTACTGATTTTACACACCAATCTCAATTAACTACTCAACTTTTGAAAAAGAAAACACAATGTCTTCTGTGACTCTGGAAGAGCTCACTGAAATTAGAGAAAATAACACTGATGCCTTCATGTTATCTCAGAGAGACTCTGTAAGGCTCTGAAAGATGAGTCATTTACCCTGGAGTGTCCGATGAAAGACAGTATGAGTTGTATTTTTATCAAGTGCAGGCTCCAGTGTTCTTGGAGGATGACCTATATATAAATTTGGGGAGTTTCAGCCTCTGGTGTTTAGATTTTGACTACTCATAGTTTAATCAGTCTGTATTGAGTCCTCATCTTAGGGTGCATTCTTAAAAAATCACTCCTTGTGCCAGAAGTATTGTGTAGAGTGAGAGATTGGATTTACAAGTTCACGCTTAATAGAGTGCTGCAGTGATGATGTCTTGTTCCAGTAGTTAGCATCTCCCTGGGTTTCTTGGACAAAAATCCTATGCACATTTTTTAACTTCCCTTTTGATTATGGCAGAAAATGAGCTCTGTGGCAAACACAAGTTTATGAAATTTCCACATAGTTCAGCAAGAGGACCTTCAAACAGGTCACAACTTCAACGATTTTTGAAGCGTAAATGCAATCACCAGAAGTAAAAAGATAACATATAAACGAACTACATCGATAGCATGACATTAATGTCATCACCGCTAAGCATCTTACTACATTATAGTACACACACTTTACTATGAATTGATCTATCTTTAGATTGCAACTAAAGACAGCAGTCAGTAAATGAGTTCTCGGTTCGGCGTTATGACATTTAATGTCCACGACAATCTCTGTAGTCTCATTTGGCCACTTGTTAGCGACTGCCTTTTTAAAGATACATCAATGCTTTATTCACATGTGAGGTATTCACTGACGTATTTTCACTGACAAAATCTCTTAAGCTCGTGTTAACTGCAGACCTTATTTCAGACAACCGAAAACCCATTCAAAAAACCCAATTGGCTTTGAGACGATGGACCTAAAGTGTAAAAATGCTTACTTATTTCTGGATTCTTGGACTCATTCCTCTTTCCTTAACAATAAAGCCACTGGTATCTGCCTGCCTGCCTTACCCAGTCCGGAGGTGTTCATTGAGAAGCTGCTGGTTAGCAGTACGTTTCTCAGCAGTTACTTCTGCACTTGGCCATAATGGGATTTTGATCATATGCTAGAAATTGTTTTCCAAACGTCTGACAATCTTTTAGACAATGGCCTATTTTTCATTGAAGTTGGGGGACTACCTTTCAACTCGATGCTACAGAAACATTTTCACTGATACTCAAAAAGCAGTGCCACAGCCTGACACATGAACATGCACAATACATCTCCAGTCCCAGTCCATGCAGCATCAGACAGCAGTCTTGCCTAAGAAATGCAGCGCACTGAGCTGTGACACAGGCTGGCTGCCACCAACCGGCCCAGACAGGAGCCTGATTTATCTCAGGTATAGAGGTAGCAGTGCCAGACAGAGGCGTCATGTCCTAGATTTGAGTGTCTATATATATTGTAAGAGAGCAGAATCAAAAGTTGAGGCTAAACAAGAGATAGCTAAAACTAATGCTGCCTCGTCACCTCCGCAGTCATGAATTCCTTCAACCACAACATTGTAAAATGTATTTTTTAGGGGAAGATAGACCTGTTCTGCCAGAGGTGTGTGCTCCTGCTAATCATAAAAGCTTCCAAATCTCCAGCTTCCCATCTCTTTCCTCCTCTACTGTGCATGCCCTGAGCTTTCTTTGCCAGCAGTAGTAAATCTCCTTTTCACACTGCTGGAATAATGGCAACACATCTCTTGTGTGGAAAGAAGACTTTCATACTGCACTTTTTTTTTGTGCACTTTCTTTTGAGCCACTGTGTGTATCACAGAAATGTGTAACATTGCTTTAGCTCCAAACCCCTGGTGAGCTCTCAGCATGGCACCCTCTCTTTTATTCTTTTTGTCCGTTTTATCCCCTCTGTGCAGCACTGTGCGGCACACACAACTGTCTACAGAGGGAAAACAACAACAAAGGCAAGAAAGACTGTTGCTTTTCAATGGTTTGTTCAAAGAATGCAAAGGCTAATTCTTGAAAAAAAATTGCTAGAGCAAATTGTTCTCCATCGCGCATACCTCGATTTCTCCTTCGTACTCTGCGGAGTCAAGCAGGGTCACTTTGAAGGGGGTGGTTTTAAGTCGTTTGGAACCTTTTTGGGGAGATTTGAGATTTTTGCTTGGGGACGTCCTCTCAGACATGTCATCTGTTTCTCTGTGTTCGTCAAGATGCTTGGAGTTCTGTTCCTGAAAATCAAAAAAGGCGGTCAAATGGATATACAATGTCATCTGTCAGCCCTGATACCTGAGTGGAAATGTAAAACAGTTATAATACTTGAAGTACTGCACTAGTATCAGGACAGCGCCTTAAGATTAAGTTCTTTGATTATAATGGCCTGTAGGGAAAGTCAGTGGTGTGGAGTCAGCACTGTGGCTTTGTGTTGGATTGCAGTGTGCAAGCTGTTCTAATCTGCTAATTCAAATGTTGAATAACATAAAGTATAATGTCGATCTACAAAGAAATTAACTGACTCTCAGTTGTTGAGACTAATCACTGAATTATAAGACAAAACAAATCAGAAACAAAATAGAATCACAGCCATTTTCCTACAAACAAAATAGATGCATACAGTACAGTATCACAGACTTCAGACTCTTTGGAACAAAGACTGGAGGAGTCTGCTTCAGACCGGGCAAAACTGCCGCAATATCAAGAAATAATGTGAGTTAATGAATCCAGATAAAACTTCTTCATAATCAGTGTCATCTTCATTATCTTCAAGACCCAAAGGCATGTTGTAAAGACGGAAGTTTGAACAAATGAACCCTATTTTTTCTGCCATGTAATGATATTCTCAGCTCACTAAATCACAGGCTCTGGAGCGGGTTGCATCAGCTCCTCACACATTCAAACTAGTTTAGTTTTAGGTTTGAAGATTTTTCTTAAATGAACATGCAGTTCTCACAACGCTGCAGCCAATAACCGCAGGGATGGCTGCTGCTAGCTCACTGTACCAGATGAAAAAGCGAACGTAGGCTTGCAGCGAGTTCGGTCAACAAATCAGTCCTGACAAGCAGTAAAGCGCTCTCTAGTGCTCATGTTAACCGAGAAGATTTTAATATTACATTTCACATAAATAACATATCTTAAAATGTTACGTTAACACTGTCAGAGTTGGGCAGTATTTCAATGAAATATATTGAAGAAATAGAAATAAAAGCTACGGTTTCCTGTATTATTACTTTACACAACCACTGGGGAGTCTGTGGGCTTAGTAGTAACCCATTTGTGGAGTAACGGCCGTGCTGACCTGCTTAGCCATCTTGCTGTCTGAAGCGGAGTCCTGCATGCCTGCTGCTGCTCCCTGCTGTCTGGGAGGACTCCTTCTTGGCTCTCTTCACCTCCGACTCAGGGCCCGCCTCTGTCGCTTCGGCAAACAAAACACCAACCTGAGGAGAGACGAGAACACAGCAAAAACGTTCAAACGGTGGCTTGTCTGTGTGAAAAATGGCCTCTCTTTCATTATGCCATGTCAAAAACATGAATTCATGTTTTCTTTCAGAATCAAAAGAGCGCGATGACAGCAGGCGCTTGCAGCTGGAGACTGAAAAAGTCTGAACACGAATGGATTCACCCAAAAACAATAACGGCACCAAAGCCAGGATCACACCTTCATTACACATTCTGAAAGCTGTAGCTTCTTGATATAACACAATTTCCACAGACATAATTCACCTTGCCGTCAAGGACGTTTACTTTAATTATAAATCCCTCACTGAGCCAGATAATGATCATCTATTTGAGCAAGGCAAGCTCCGGCACTAAGATGAATATTACCAAAAAAAAATGAATTAGGCCATGAGCGGTGCAGTCAGCGCTCACGGCTATCAACAGTGCATTCCTTTAGTCACAAAGGTGTTAAACCGTAAAACTGATAAGAGTATATCAGTCATCCATGAGTGGATATGGATGCTTGTGCAGAAGTGCTGTATGTTGTCTCTGATTTGTTTAATAAAAAACACATTCAAGTATTAATACTAAACAATACAAAGATGCACACAGTATAATATCACAGTGTAGAGCAGGTCGCTTGACGTGATATTTTGTTATGTGTCATACATGTTGTTATTTTCTTTTCTGTGCAGTCACTTCCCCATGGCCTACCTCATCCACTTCACCTTGTCAATGTCTAGATTTAACCGGAAATCAGTTGGAGTTTGCTGCCAATTGATGTAGGTGTGATTGGACAGAAACACTGACTGAAGTGAAAGTGGAGCCAGTTTTGTCAGTTTAGACAGGTGTGTACTGTAGTAAGCGTGCCTAAACAGAGTCTCACTAGAGCAAACTAATTGGGACCTCAACAAAGTTTTTGGATTGTTGCAGAGAATAAACTCTGCAGCAACACAAGTTTATGGTACTTACACATGTTGTCCAGCACAATAGTCTTCATAGATGAACTCCACTTTAGTGATTTTTTTTGAAGCATAAATGAAATTTCAAGAGTAAAAAAGCTAATGTTAGGCAACAAACAAACTGCACCAGGTCGTATGACCTCAACGTGTCAGCTACAGTAAAAACTGATCAGTCTACAAGTTCTGAAGTAAGTGTTGGATAGTTTGCAACTAAAGTCCACCTCTAAAGAAAGACTCGTGAGTAGATGAGTGTCCGTGCTCGACATGATGCCGTTTTATGTCCCCGCCAACTTCTGTGGTCTCATTAAGCTGCTTGTTAGCAACCATCGTTTTTTGGCACTTAAGCTTAAAAAATTTCTAAACTTATTTTCTGACATCTTTGTATGTCACAGAACCAAACATCCTGACTTATTTATGGGCTCAGACTCATTCCTGTGGCACTATGAGGCTACAGCTAGGAGACGGTTAGCTTAGCATAATTTAGGTAATTTAGGTAAAAAGCTAGCTTGCCTGCCAAACTCCCCTATGAACACATTACATTCTTGTTTGTTTAATCCCTTCAAAGATGTAGAAGTTGTAAAAAAAATTACAAATTGAGATTTTGCAGGGATTTATGTGCCAGGCTATTTGCTGGCCAAGAATAAAACTTCCTGTCTGTGTTCAGCGCCTGACAACCTCACAAGAATAACAGCTGACTTCAGTTTTTATGCAAGTTAGACAAAGAAGATAACTTACTATTTAGTGATTTTCGGAGGTGCGGGTATTTGAATCTTGCTACCTTTGGGTGGAGCCAGGCTAGCTGTTTCTCTGTTTCCAGTCTTCAAGCTAAGCTAAGCTAACCATTTCCTCACTATAGCTTTCTCTGTAAAAAAGCACATTTTTTAAATTATTTTTTTTGGCAAAACATGTCACAGTGACAATATGTCAAGTGAATTTCTTATGTATGGTAAGGAGAGCTTCTATGTCAAAGCAGCTACTCTACAATATAGAGGCTTCCTTTTAGCATAAAGGTCAAAGATCTCTGGGTGAACTTCTTTTTCAAGGGCATTACCATTAGTCCTTCAAACAGGCTGGTTTAAAATGACCTCCCTCCTATGGATTTGATATTTTTACTGTAAATGTAGTGTTTTACGGACTGTACAATGTTCAAATAAAGATGAAAGACTCGAGTTGTGTTTTCAGAGAGGAACCTTTTTGTGTCAGAAATTGTTAAAGCTTATACAAGCAAACACAGCAGAAGTATTTTGTTCACAGTAGAATTGTGTGTAATAATTCATATTCTTTTCTGACAAGGCTTCGCAACTGTGCATTTGATGTCTTATAAGCCCGTCTAGCCTTGGTGCTTTTGCGTGAATGGTACAAAAATAAAACTCACATTATGTTCAAGACATTGTCACCTGTTGAGGAGAAACTGGCTTCTCTACAAACACTTGACATTCAATGTGATATGATATAGATAGTTGAAAATGTGCCACTTATTTAAGTGTAAAAGAAAAATAAGCTGCCTATCAACCCCCAAATAAAATTGTGGATACACTAACACTGTGGATGGATTTTTTTCTGCTCCAGGGTGAAATCTTTTATGACCACTCAGTGGATCCCCCACCAGAGGAACGTGCTTATGACCCTGGAACGTGTTCTTCTGTGACCTTCTATAAAAGGAAGATGAGGCACATAATGTGTGAACCTATCCTCAGTGGGATCTGCACTATGCGGCATACAGGAATACTGCTTGTGTATTACAGGGTTCCCCAGACAGTACTCCAGGATCTTGTATGTAATCCAGTCTCTATATGACCCTGGAGGTCTCTGTGCCTCGCGAGCAGCAAATCACATCAACGTAGTGCACCTGGGGGTTGTGGGCGATCATGAGCAGAAGCACAACTGGTTCACACTGGTTCAGAGACGAGACAACCCCCCTCCGACTCCCAACCAGAGGTCTTGACATATTTCACGTGGTTAAAGGAGTGTGAAACCCTCCCCTCTCACTTCTCCTCCTCTTCCTCCTCCCTCTCCTTCTCTGCTGAGCTATCACAACCCTCCCATTACTTACAATCACAGTGATTTGAAAGAAATGAATTCCCCTCCTCTGGGACTAAAATGAAGTGTATGTCCACTCAGGGCCTCATTTCGCCCTTGCTGTCTGATCCAGCTGGGCACTGAACTAGAAGTTGCTAAATCAATTTTCCCTCACTGGCTGAATCGTGGCTAGGACTGCCAAGCAAACTTCCTGATTGGAGGAGGAAAACTCCACTGGGTATCGTTTTTCTGATGGCGAAGGAAGGAAACGCTCAGCGCCGCCATGTCTTTGCCTCCTGGTCCGATTCAGTCAGGCTGAAAATAATGAGCGTCTCCTCTGTGTGCATTACAGGTGCACATTTTTCTCATTCTGTCCAAGTCAAACAGAAGCTAACGTCCCCCCTCACTTAACATCCATCTGGGCGATATGACACAATGCATTCATCTACAGCAGTGCTGTGTGAATATGCCGGCCTCAGCCGAGCTGTGTTCACATCAACAAATTATGTGACAACAGCTTCAGTCGGACCATTTATGTTCCCCTCTGTGGACGTTTTTCACTTCTGTTCTGAACACATTAACGAGCACACAACCAACCATGGCACATTTTCTAACCATACCCAGATCAATAGTTACTGTTGCTTCCAAGTGGTCATAAAAAATTTGTACAATACATGTCGACCAGTAATAAAAAAGGCTATCAGGGACACGTGTACACACACAGACACAACTGAGAATACAAATCACATAATCCAAAGTTAGTTTATGGTAAATGAGGTCCCTTATTGAGACATCTTCTCGTGAAATCAGATTAATTGCCAAATTAATACAGATTGATGTCATAGAGCGAGGCAGTAGAGCCCTGCGAATGCATTAATTTCCTGTGACAGACCATTACCCACAATCGCCTCCGTCGACCCAGCAACCAAAACCTCTACAGAGGAGAAGAAAGCACCTTACAGTGCAGGGAAACACTGTGTGTTTCCTCTGTTGTACACTGTGTGCAGCTCACTGACAACGTCTGTCTTTGATGTGATCCGCCATCAGTAATAATGATTCATCACAGAGAAAAGCACATTGTTTCCTGGGAGGGTTATGAAACGCCACTCTTCCCTAACAAGCGCAGCCTTTTCCCTTGTTTCTCCTGCCGGTCTGTCTTTCTCTTCGTTCTCATCAGAGGTGAGCTTTAATCTAAGTACAGCAAGAGGAGGGAGAATGAGAGAGCGAGCACGCATGTCTGTGGAAGAGTACTGGCTCAGCTCCTGGATGCAGTTGCCATGGTAACAGCATAGAGTACTCTATTATTTTTTTTTCAAGCATGATCGTCCCTCTCCACACAGGGGTGACAGAGAAGCAGAGATGAACCGAACAACAAGGAAGGAAGATGAGAGCCCAAAAGATGAGGCGGCCAGAAAAACCGAATGATCAAGGATAAACTGAAAAGATAAGAAATGACAAGAGGGTGGAAATAAGCTGATGTGGCAACGCGACTCAAAATAAATGTCAAGCAGCCTCCCGTCTGGTCAGCGGTGGAGGGGCTGCACACAGGGATGGATGAGCAGTTTGAAGCAGAGATGCAGGTCGCTGCTGCTAACCTCCCCCTACCATAACCAGGAAACCTCGTCTGAGCCCTAGCAGTGCACAGTCAGCACTATCTGGCCCATACACAACTCTAATGCTCTGTACAGTCCATGGCTCAGCTCTGTGCTCTTAATCACATTTAGCCATTAGCATGCACTGAGCACACAGTGCAGTCGTGTAATTACAGAGCGCACTGCACTGGCAAAAGAGAGAGGAGGATCACAATGGCGACTTCTATGCATCCCCTTACTAGCTTTAGATTTATTTGCATATGGGTTCAACTGTTGTAATCGAGTCATGTAAGTGATCACACAGGTCTGCAGCCACAGCAACAGTTCAGGACTGACATGTTTCACCTTTTTAAATGTTAATACATTTCAATTTAAAACGAGAAACAGGTTAAAAAGCAACCTAGGCTTTATTTGTGAATGTATATGAGTCAAACTTTTGGGTAAAAGCATAATTACGACGAAAGACGCACTTTTAAGATTTACCG
This sequence comes from Spondyliosoma cantharus, assembly GCA_900302685.1. Taxonomy (NCBI): domain Eukaryota; kingdom Metazoa; phylum Chordata; class Actinopteri; order Spariformes; family Sparidae; genus Spondyliosoma; species Spondyliosoma cantharus. The sequence continues at coordinate 23,332 of OMLP01044238.1, forward strand.
TAGTTTCATTTCCTGGTAAGCTCATTTTGAATGGGAGTGCAAGGGCACTTAGCTAGCATCAAAAATCTCTATTTTTAAAACACTAAGAAGGCTCGACACAACATGAAACTTATCTCGTAGCATCACCAGATTGTTTGTGTACACAGAATTTAATAAATAACAGGTTTTTGATCTACTCATGTTAGCAGCTGTGTTTCCACCGCGAGGCTGTCTTTGCAGTCAAAAAGTATCGATCCGCCCAAAGGTTTCAATTTTCACTTTAAGATCTGATTCATGTTGGGTCAGGTGAATGATGTCAGGGGGAAAGACTGAGATAACATTACTGCTGAGTAAAAGCAGGAGAATTTACAACATGACTGTTCCATGGTGACCTAACAGTGATGTTACACTGTAGATAAAAGCAATATCAGGGATTACAGGCACATAGAGTTAAAGGATAAGTTCGGCGAAAAGTGCAAATTCAGTCAATATCTCCTCACCCTCATGCTGATGGGGAGTCAGGTGAAGTTCCATAGTCCATAAAACATTTCTGGAGTTAAAGAGCAAAATAGTGTTGCAGCATTCTCCTAAACATCTGAAGTCGATGGGGAAAAAAAAAAAAACAGCTAAAAATATTAAAAAATGGCTCCATACGGCTCGTCCAGCGTGATATCAGTTTCAGGAAAAGCGACAGTTGGAAAGAGGAAAGAGTGGTGACCTCGACAACAAAGTCATCATCCATCACAATGTTTCACTGTGGATATCATCATATATCAATTTGGAAGACATCACCCAACCCGACTAAGTACAAAGCACAGCAGGTTGATGGGAGTCAATGATAGTTAAGCACGTGTCTGACCATAAACCGAAGTATTAGACAGTTAACATTTTAGTACTTAGTATTTATGTTATTATTTATTTAGTATATAGTATTTATTCTGAAGGAGACATGAATATCCGCCCCAAATTTCATTGCAATCCAGCCATCATCGCGGTTATAAATCTCAGCCCTTGAGTTGAATTGATCTAAATTTGAAATGTGATACTGGAGTTTTCTGTCCGTACAGGTTCAACGAGCATCTGCTACTGTACTCAGCAGTAAAATGCACCTCATCACTGTCAACAACTGTGGCTCTTCTTCCTAGAAAGCAGCAGTGTTTCTGCCTCACATGTCTCGGCCCCACTGATCCACACTGCAGCGTGTCGGTGACAGTTCATACAGTCGCTCAGAGGAAAGGAGTGGAGGCTCATGGGCTGTGCTCTCATTCACCGCTATCACACACACGGCCTGTCATACACACTGACAACAACACTGATGGAAGTCACTCAGGCGTCGCCCACAGCACCGTTTTACAAAGCATCGTGGTTTCAGAGAAGCAGTGTGTTTTTCCAAAGACAACGCTGCAGCTCCAGCCCCTTCATTACTCTGCTAAGTTTCCTGAGGGAGCCTCCGTCGATGCTTGGTGACAGATGAAGCCTGAGCGGAAAGACTGAGGGTGAAGTAAAGCCACAACAACAACTGCATGATTCTTCAAGCCTCACATTCCTGCAGCAGTGTGGAATCACCCCCAGAGAAGAAAAAAAACACCACGCTTCCTCCATGCAGCTGTAGTAATAACACGTGTTCACCTTCCTCTCAACAGGGTAGACGTCTGAACGCGAAGCAGCACAAAGTTTGGCACTTGGTTAAATTCAAGGTGCTCGCTCTCAGATGAATATCAACACACACAGATAGAGAGCCAGACGCCGGCTCGGTATAAACTGCTGCGAAGACATCATTCTGTCACTGTGTTTCTAATGGAAGCTGACCTTTCTCATGCTGTCCTGGAGACCACTGGTGCATGCACGAGGCGGGACGTCTCACCGCTGACGGGTTTGTCCCTGAAGCTGCCAGACGCCAAACACCGCAGAGACTACAAATGCAACGTTTTCTTCCCCTCACCCCCCCCCTATCTGAGCACAAGCTGTGTAGCTAAAGGGAAACATAGCAGAGTTTAGAGCAGGGAAATTAGGACATGGGTGTGGGAGAACATGGGCAATTGCACATGCACTATCATGAACCTCGGGGGCAGGGAGACGCATGGTGGCAAGACAAGGCGTACTGGCTTGTAACTGCGCTGTCAAAGCTGAGCCAAATCCTTAGAACCATTAATATCACACTTGGATCCACAGTACTTAAAGGCATTACCCTTCAAATGCTTGTTTTTGAAAATATTCCCTTCTGTCTCCTGCGAGTGCTCAAGCTACAATTGTCAAAGTCTTTTCCAAAACAAGTCTTCCAGCAGTTTTTGTTCCTCTCACCGCCCACTTTGTGTCTGAATAATTACTATTTCATGGCAAGGGCTCAAATTCTCCTCGCCAAATGGAAATAATTTGGAGTATCCTTTGTACTATTCATGAAAAATACACAGTTTGTTCTACTTTCATGTCATCACATGCATACAATATGTTTCATAGAAACTCATCTGGAGGCTAACACATTCGGATACGAGCACGTGTGCCTCCTGTTTTATCAGTTCCTGTCAAAATGTGCTGTCACATTCTCAAAGGCCAGCGTGTAATTGACTCGGCGTGAAGCTTCCGCTGTGCTCCAGTTAATGAGAGACTGTCACAATGGCTGCTCATCCCCAACCACATTCTTCACCACTATAATCCATGAGCGGGGGAATTATTTCCTTAGAAGCACAGCTACAGCTGGTTTTTGGCTTTGGTAAAGTGCTGATGACAAACAACAAACAGGTCGGTGCGGTTCCAGTAATGTTGCACACAGTTGTTTTGTGTGCCTGTATGAAACTCCTCGCAAGCGTTTTTACTGTTTAGTGTAGCAGGGCTAAAGATAATGTAATCACAGAAAAAGATAAGCAGTGTAAAGATGCTGACAATATCTAGTGACTGACAGCAGGCAGTTTGATGCCTGTATAGGTATGTTACTTATGAATACAAACATCAGTTAAAGTCCCTTACCATACCACTTTAAAAGTGCGTTTCTATGCAGTTCACAAGTTCAGTCTTACAGTATGACGCCTGATGCTCCCGGGGCCCAAAACTCAGCAGATTCCCAGACAAGATGCTGTTTGTTCTCCATTAGATAAGGCAAACTCCACCGTGCCACAGTTCGAGTCACGCTGTCAATAAATCCACATCTCTCGACAATTTCAAACAGGACTCGTCTGATGACCCAAAGTGCTTGAAGTTTTGCCTCAGCACGACGCACACACAGCTCGTCTCATCCTCATTTTCCATTTCCCTTTGAAGAAATACACAAACACACACGCACTCACATCCTCCCACGCAACACACTCTCAATTTCCCTTTGATTTCACTTTTTGCATTAGGTCTACAGTAATTTAGTTTTCTTTTTGTTCTTATGTATAAATTTCATCTTTATTTTCTGCAGTCTTGTTCTTCAGCTGTGATGTGTTTTAAAGTTTTCAGCTTGTCTTCTCACTCTCAGTCCTGCACTGTTTTGTATTGTGTACTGTACTTTGTCATTCTGTTTGTTTTGATGCAAAAATAAATCAACCGCCTTGCAATCAGTTGGAAAGCAGCCATTTAATGCAGGAGTATTTGTTGGCAGTCCCAGTCAGACACGCACCTTGATGTGATGAAAATGAGAAATGTTGGTCTCATGAATAATGTCTGAATATGTGTGCTTTACTTCGATGCAAAAGTCACGACAGCAATCTCCTGGGATCGTAGTATAATTCATGAATCCTGCATGAATAATACTAACTGATTGCAGCAACACTGATTACACTGAATAAACCAACGCCCTGTGGTTAACTCTCTATGTGTGTACTTAGCTTTGTGCTGCTGTAGCCTTTACATTAAACCTACATGTTTAGGGGAAAGTGAATGTTAATACGGTTAATGCAATACCCAATAATAATACATTATTGTAAAATTGCGGAGGGTCATGCTATGCGGGGTCGAGATGAAGTCTGAACAAGTGAGTTTTGAGTCCTTTGCGGAAGATGGCAAGTGATCCTGCTGTCCTGACATGGGTCGGAAGTTCGTTCCACCACTGAGGCGGCAGAACAGAGAAGAGTCGCGCCTTCGCAGAGCGACCTTTGTTTGCTCTCAGCTGATGTAGTTGATGGAGTTGCGTTTCTGTCCAGCCAAAAGATTTGATCTAATAATTACTCTATTTTCACTCCTGATTTGCTCTCCACCAACACCTGACAGGAATACCTTGACCTGTAGCTGCTAAGTGCTGTGTTCACCAGGAAGTCGCAAAATGTGTTTGTCTGTTTGTTTTGGTGGTGCTAGGTAGCGTGCAGTGGGTTTATCAGAGCTTTAAATTGCTTCACTGACAACAGCTGCTCACTGCAAATTACATTTCGAGGAATGAAGTAAAGGCAGTGAGGCTGTGGGCCATAACACTTAAACAAAGAACCAAGAGACACTAGAAAGGTCCACAGGGGTAGGGCACGGCAATTTACTCGCATTATATGAGACTAATACTAACACATTAATGTACATATCCACATTACTGGTGATTATCAATCAAAAGTCTTACTGTGTCAATATTTAATGAACGTACAAACAGGCATTCTTCTACATGTCACAACACTGATATTGAGGTATTTGGTCAAAAACATTGTGATATGTTGATATTGATGCTATATAGCATCTATATAGGCTAAATAATGCAATATCATTTCAAGGGTGTATACGTATAACCAAGCCCCACATAGAGCTGATGGAAATCGCTGAGTCGGGTTATAATTCTCTGGGTATTCGTCCATTCACCGCAACCAATTTCACATTACACACAATCACACATTCACAACGCTTGAACTTTAGTTCACTAAACATTTTGACAGGTTCAGCGTTAATGTGAAAATATTAAATGAGAACTACCAACAATTTTTTTTAATTAATATTATTTCCCAACACACCTCTGTTCCTCAGCTGGGGTGCCAAATATCCATCAAGCCTCAGCTCTTCCTTTAAGAGTCATGCCATCTCTGAATAAAGCTACATTTACATAACAGATGCCTACTTTTTTGTCTTAATGACAAGGCACCGGGCAGATAAAGCCAGTATAATTACATATTCCATGTATGTAAAGGAGTTTACAAAAATCACTGAGCTCTACACCTCTTTATTTAAGATCTGGCTAACTAACTGTGTTTCACACCTTGAAAATAACACCTACACCTACAAACAAAATGCTGTTGATTTCAGTTCAGCATTCGACACATTCTCCCTCGTGGAACCGATTGGTAATCTTAATACTCTGGGCTTGAGTACCACACTCTGCAATTAGATATTGGACTTCCTCACTAACAGACCCCAGACAGTTCAGATTGGCAGTGACACCTCCTTTATGTTAGTACTCAACACTGGAGCCCCCCAGGGCTGTGTGCCCAGCCCCCTCATGTTCACCCATTTCAACCATGACTCAGACATCAGGAGAACTCATTGTGACGTATGCAGATGACACCATCATCCTCACCATCTTGAATAATGGTGCACAGAGGAAAATCTGCGACTCCACGTCAGCAAAACCGAGGAGCTGACTGTTGATTTTGGATAAAATGAGACATGCACCCCTGTCTACACCAGTGGGCCTGAGTGGGCTGGTGGACAGTTTTATGTTCCTGGCAATCAACATTACTGAGAACCTGGAGCTATAGAAACATCCTGACAGGGAACATTACAAACTGGCATGGTTTGAGCACAACCCAGGACAGGAAGTCTCTGCAAATGGTGATTTAAAATCGCCAAGGGCATCATTGGGACCCATCTACAGAGAATCGACATCAGTTAAGTGAGCTGTCTGCACAGAGCCTAAACAACACCCAGCCCAGCCACAGTCTGCTCACCCTGCTGCCACATGGCAAAAGATACAGAAGTATCCCCTGCCATAAAACCAGACTACAGAGCAGCTTCTTTCCCCAGGCTGTAAGGTTTCCTAAACTCATCCTCTACACTCAAATAGAGAAATAGCTTTTATTTTTACAATCTATTCATTGATTTATGTAATTGCATTATTGTGAGGAACATAAAGAGACTACAAAATGTAATTACAACATTACATTGTATAACCCTGTGTTGTTTGATCAGCAATAATTCGATCCTGGTTCTTGTATCTTGGTATAATCTACTGCATAGAATAGTAAATATTAATCTAGGTAATCAATAACAGATCAGACAGAGTGCACTCATTTTCTCATGGCATAACACTGTTCCTGGACACCCATTTGCATCAGTCCATAGTAACTGCAAAATAAATACCTAAGTCTGTTGTGAAATCCATCCCTTCCAACTGGGAAGTTGCAAGTCTTGCCTCATGATCCTGTTGTAAGCACTGACACAATACCCTCTTTGTTTCCCACAGTTTTAGCCTGGCTGGCGCAAGGCTCAGATTAGTTTTCCTTTTTAGTGGAAAACGAATCTGCACACAGGTTGTTTTTTTTAAATTAACTCTGCTTTACATGGGAGCTTCATTTTAGACTATTTCCAATGACATGACAGTGTGTTTCATCTTTTGTCATATTATCTTCATGCATTTGCATTGTGTTCAAGGTCAATCCATGTTCCAAAAACTTGTATTTGACTCACAACTATTGCTGTTACTTGGTCAAGATTTTAATACTGTTTCTGTCCTACACCTGAAAGTGGCAATGAAGCCCTGTGTGAACCCGCATATGCATAATATTATGCTAATGGTCATGCCCAGCTGCGTTTTGCAAGTGCATGTCCTTGTAACGTTCATGAGTTCATCAGAGAGAGCTGTCCTCTGTGGGAATAAATCCAGAGACAACAACTCAGCCACAAGCGTCACATATCTACCTGAGGAAGGACACAACTAACACTGAGCTGCCATTTATATACACAGCACTCACCTCCAAGGTGGCTTTTCCAATTTCCTTTCACCCTTAGAAGTCATAGAGAGTGCCATAAATCAACAAGAAAATGGTGGGTGTCATGAAGGCCCTCACAGCAGGACTCATCTCTTCACAGGTCGCAATGAGCAATAGTCACACTCTTATACTGTGTTTATCTCAGGGGATCAAGATGGATCAGCTGGCAGCACACAGGCAGTATTGTTGGGATTCCCATGAGAAAGCCTGGAGCATTTCTATTTTCAAAAGCCCCATTGAATTTAGGATGAGTGCAGAATTTTCTTGTGAAAAACTACACCATCGTAAAGAGAATTACCTTCATGCTGCTCAGAAGCTGAATTCTTTTAACAGTAACCTTTCTGAGAGAGGTGGTGATTCATGTGGAGGACAATAAAGCAGCTATTTCCATCACCTGAACGCAATGTGCGGCAATTTTAACAAACGCTAATGGAAGCAGCCTTTCATGAAAAATCATCAGAATGACACTACAGTGTGCTCCAACGGGGAACAATTCAGAAAACTTAAGAGGGTTGCTGGAAGTAAGATATTTTGGCACAAATGGGCCTCCTGCTAGCTTCCCAGTGGCAGCGCTCTCTGCCAGCTGAACACATCCTGCTGCTGCCCAGCTAGCATGAGCAGCACTCAGCTGCTGTTGGCTAATGGACTGCTTAAAGGGAGAGGACGCAGAGCCACTGTGGGCATGTGCTTGAGCATGGCTGGCATGCTGCAGGTGCAGACTGTCGCCACACAAAGAGGCAGCGGCTGGAGTGCATGAGTCAATGTGTGAGTGTTTGTTTGCTTGCCTACGCTCCTCCCCACCTTTTCTTCACACACACACACACACACACACACACACAGACACACCTCAGGCCTGAGCTTTTCCATCATCCGAGGAGCAGTGCACACTCCAAAACATCTTGGCTATGGGCCGATTGACATTCTCCATGCCAGGATGCAGAATGAAGCCGTGGCATGGCTATCTAAGGTTCTTCCACATGCATGCAAAATACCGCAGTGCAACGAGGGCACACAGGAAAGAGAAGAGAGGAGGCGATGTGCGTGGTGTCTCTGTAACAAATTACCGGACTGATCCACAACCGAGAGATTATTTGACACAAAATACTATGGCAACAGAGCCTGCAGCATCACTCCCTGTCATGGCCCATTTGAAGCTCGTTCCCCGGTGCCCATGGGAGAAGGTGGCACAAGGCCACGCCATATGGTACTCTATGTGACGGGCTGCAGCACTGCAGGAGAGCCGAGCTGTGAAAGGAAGGATCCTGTGTGTTGGACTAATTAATGTCTCTGTGATCAGGAGGGTTTTCTTCATAACCGGGCCGGAGACCCTTCACCACACAGCACCTTTGCCAGGGCCACTAAAACAAGCTAAAAGGCATCGCGCTCTACATGTGAAACAGACTGTGGCTGGTCGTCTTGACTGCAGATGAAGACACAAGGTCTAGAAGCATCTTTGAGGCCGCCACATTTTCTCCTCCTCTCTTTCTGTTCCCCCCCATTGCCCTTTGTGATCTGATAGGCCCAGAATAATAAGCAGTTAGCGTGTTATCTGCTAACAGCTCCATTACAGCACGCAGATTAAGCTGCACAGATCTCAGCAGGTGCAACCCAGCAGCGGCACGCTGTAATAACAGTGGAAGCCATCATTGTGACATGTAATTATCATGCAGAGGTTAAGACTAGCTTTACAAAGTCAGCGGCACGAAAGATCCTAATATAAGCTTCAGCATGCTTCGCATTTTGATAAGGCGTTGACTCGGTGTCGACAACTGGTCATATTGGGTGTTGTTTTCCCTTTAAGACACAAAGTAAAGGACGTGAATTCGTATGCTTTGTGTACCGCACAGCATTTTCAATTAAAAACATAAATAAATAGATGAATCTTTATATGCATTCATGTTATCGGGCGATCATAAAATGTGCGAAAATTGGATTTAAAAAAATACCATTGGACTGCAATCACAGATGGGCCAGATGTGATAGGGTTTAGGGTTAATTCAGGCACCGATGTGATGCATTCAATGTTTAGTTTTTTGTTTTTTTAGCAGAAATCTAAATGTCAGCAGACAAAGAGTGAGCATGCAACAGATGTGACAAGGGAGCTGGACTGAATACGTTACTGAATACCAAAAATAAAAGAGTGGACCAAAATAGACAACAGAAAAGAAAAAAGAAAAAGAAAATAAACAATAACAACAAGTGACAACGCAATTTAATATTTCATAAAAAGCGAACAAGCAGGAGATAGGGAGTGGTGCTTTGTGCCCATTTAAAGCATTCGGTGAACTGTGAAATCACTACAGGCTATGACTGCACTTGAACGATAAGACATTTACAGTTTGCATTGTGCTACATTTACCTCTAGTGAGGCCTCGGCAGTATCAACATCTCCAGCCTCAACATGCTCCGCTCTGAGCTCTCTCTATCAGCTGTAGTGGTTATTATGTCATCTGTTTGTTTGGTTGAAGTTATCATCTTTAAGATTTACATGAAATCAAACCGCATTTTTCCATATAGTATTTGTTATTGGTGGTGGTGCGACATTCCCATGCTGGATTCCGATTTCCTAAGAGCGAGGGATTCACAGGAAAACATTCAGCATGTTGATCCAACATTACTGTCTGTGATATCATCACACTGATATCAGGCTTACTGTTTACTGTTTACTCCCCAGCAGCCATATCAGAGCTGCATTAAGTTACTGCTAACGCAATTGCCACTGCATCATATCAATGATGTTCAACTGGATACGTTTGGGGTGGCTTTTATTGTGAAGGAGGCCCAGGACACAATGCATTTGCCACAAATCAAATCGCAGGTGCTATTATTATTATTGACTAATTCCTTTTTTAAATCAACATGAGTTTGTTTAGCTGCAGTGTAAGCACATGCGCCACTCTCTCCTCTGAGTGTTTGCTGTAGCATTAAATGCCCAGTATGTCATTTATTTCTGCCTCTAGGGTTCTCTAAATCAAAACAAATGTACGTAAGTAGCGCGGGATCATGGGAGTAGTTTTCCACTATTGCTGTTAAAAAACAATATATCTCACAGGACTCATGGACTTAGTTATGTTATCAAAGATTTGTTCAAGTAATGTTTAGTCTGGTCCGCTGACTTCATTCCTCACTCCCCAACTCTCTCCAGGAAGTTATAACTACGGGCAACCAAATGAAACGCACCGCCAACAGGAGTAAACTGGTGGATTTCTTTGGATATTGCTGAAAATATTTGACATAACATAGTACACAACTCTACAAAATGTATATTAAACAGGTTTAGTTGTTTTTAGACATTTTAATGCAGAAATATTATATATTTTATCTGTACACCACACTTGCTGTTACCATAGTAAACACAGGAGTTGCCAAATCAACCAGGACTCATAAATCATAGAGATGATGCATTAATCTCCTTCCGTTAGGCCTACAGATAGAGTTTGGGATATATTATGTCTTATATTTTTTATTTTTTAGCAGATTTTCACAGCCAAGCTTGTTATTAAAAATATGTTGTTTACTGTAAATAAAAACTCAACAAGAAAACTCAGATATCTAGAGATTTGTTCATGAAAGCAGATTTTCATGAATCTTTAAAAAACTAAGCTGCATCAAACTGATGCAACGTACAGTGTGACCATCGCCAGCCCCGTAAAAAGTTTTTCTGTTTGTGGTTGTTTTCGCCTCATGATGCCTCACCCAGCTTTTTATTCAGCACAAGTTCACTGTTGGCAACACTGCAAACCCCAGTGAAACAAGAAGCAGCTGCCCACCATGAAAGTGCACTGTGATCTACAGTACTCTGCTGTGTAGAGAGTCTCAGTCTGAGAGAGAAGCTGAATCGAGACTGCAATCAAACAACATCCGCTACCTTATGGTTCTACAGCAATCCATGCATCCAAGCTCTATCCACTGGACCAGGAAACACACAGACAAGCAGGAGAAAAATGTGTATTTGCTGTGTGTAGCATGAGAATTGCCACAGCACACTCGATCTGTCCTCCTCCAAGTGTCCTCTGCTGCTTGTCCTCAAAAAGCAACAGAGTGGTCTCTGGGCAGCCCGCAGTCCTGTTCAACATCTGTGGCACAATCTGCCAGCGGGTACTGGGCATTTATGCCACAAGGTTACACAGAAACACACTAGAGTCACAGTTACAGGCCACAGAAAGTTAGATGATTAATATCTATACATATAATATAATAGTAAAATAATAATTACAGTTACATTTTAGAGGGGATATTTTAAGATATGTGTATATATGTGAGCAAATTGAACACATTGCACAGAAACAATATGAATAGATCACGTCAAAGGAAGCAGTACAGTTTGTTCAATTATGTGGCTATTAGCTGCTAATCCTCCTTTAAGGGTGCAGGCATTATTTCCAAAGTCGATTCATAGTCTATTTCGTTTTTTGACAAATTGACTTAAATGTCAGAAAGAAGGACAAAGTACAAGAAAAGCTGAAAATCCTCATGTTGAAGAAGGAAGCGTTTGGTACTTTCACTTGATGAATGACTTAAAACAATTAACTGAATTGGAAAATTGTCATTCAGTTAATTTAGCGTTGCTGCAGGGATAGAGCAGCCGTGGTTGTGTTGTGTTCCACGGCTGACTAAACCCTGCATTTTGGGATTTTCTCAACACATGCTGTGAAACAATGACTATTGTATAGAAGGGGCAGGAAACTGTTCAACATCTCATTAAGATGCTTCTTTGCATCTCTTCTTTCTTCTCCACTGAAAAAACAAATTGAAGATGAGATTGGCTCTCAAAGCCATTTATTTTCTTCTGCAAATAGTGGCTACACACTCTGTGGTTATAACAGAGAGAAGGACTGAGGCTGTTTTGATTTCCTCTTTCTCAAATTCAAATTTAAACCGCTACTGCTGCACTCTGCACTGACTTGGTGTCTTCTAATCAAGATCAGAAAGCTCACTTAGTTGCAAGTGCCCAAATAAAGACTCTAATCAAGTCCAAATGTCCACAGGTAACCTTACTTATTTACACCAGGACAGATAGTCAGCAAGAATTCAGCCCATTGAACTGATCATTTCAAGTCCTTTTGTCCAGGGTTCCAGTTATAATCTGAGCTTTGTGGGGGTCTCTAAATTAACTAACCCTATCCCTGGCTAACGTGTAGGGTCAAGATAGATAATAGGCTAAGGTTTCGCTCCTTGCTCCCTCGTCAAGTGCAATCGCAATTATACATGTACGTGTCATAAACACAACAACAAACATACAAAAAGGTTAGTGTTCCCAATGATGTTGTTTCGATTTCTGACTGACTGACTTATGTATCAAGACAGTCTGCCTGCAGAGATCGCCTCCTTATAACTCAGTTTACACATTTAAGTGGTATTCATCAGGAGTGTGTAAAATGTGTTCAGTACAAGAGGCGTGTGGCTCCTGGAGGGCCCCCGGGGAAGAAAAAAAGGCCTACAAGCGCTGTAGTTATGACAGTGAAGGAGTGTTTTGACTCCCTCATGTTAAACACAAGCTCATGCAGTTTCTACATTTAAGATTTTCACATCGCAGCTTCAGATTTTCAAAATACACTGACTTCAGAGCAGGATGGACCTCTGTGCAACAGTCTCCCACATGAGACATACAGATTCGCACTCCTGAAGTTTTTTTCTGCGTGTAGCTGAAATGTGATTGTTGACTATACATGAAAGAAATGACTACTCACTTGAATCTAGTATATGAACTGTGAAAACAGTTGAACTATCAAAGTCAGTATTTCAAAGTTGCTTTGATCGTGGATGAAAGCTAATAGAGTTGGATATTTCAGTGTCTCAATCCTCTTTTAAATATGCTGATTGGTTAAAACAGTATGAGCCAGTGACAGTGAAAGAACATGTGACCGCGGATTTAGTGAGTTCAGAATCTGACACTAACAAAACCAGCAAGTCAAAGTCCTGAAAGCGAAACTTAGCAGTGAGATCATTTTAATTTACTAAAGTAGATCAGTTAAAAACATGATGTAACATAGGTATGTTTGTAACTGAATTTATATTAGTGACATAGTCATTTTAAGCCTAACAACAATGTTTTCCTAAACCTAACCAAACTGTGACAGTATGATGAAGGCCCAGTAAGCCTGTCACTGGTACCCTGCAACGGTGGTTTTATTAAGTCTTGTCGGCGAGGTTAGGTAAAGTGATGAGGATGTGTTGAGCAAAACATTTTAATTTGACTCTGTTCCGCTGGACACTGCGCTATCTTGAAATACTGAAATCAAACCATCTCTTGGCGATTCAAACAGACATCTTGAAAGATATTTAAAAGGTTCACGCACCCCTGCAAATGAACCACGGCACAATGCCCAAATTCATTTGCAGAATCGATAAAACTTAACACTTTGGCTGGCACTTGAGTCCTATTTTATTCTGCTTTAAGCCTGAGGCATACTTGATTCCGCAAATAGAATAAAAAAAGCTATCATTACTGCAGCAAACACAAACGAGAGAGGAATCTTCGGGCAGGCTGTCAGAGTAAGAGAAGTGATTCTGCTTTTATTGACTCTCATGATCTGCAGTGTTAGACTGTCACACAGCAAACGCAAGAGCGTGACGAGCTAAGACGGAACGGGCACAATTTCTCTTAACTCAGATCCCAATCCTTGTATGAAGGATTTCAGAGCCGCCTTAAGTCTCTTTCCTGCATTCATCTCCGAGACAGGCACAACACGTACTTCTGACCAAGTGCCAGACAGCCTTTTTCCCCAATAATCTTGTCCTATTCAGACCATATTTTCCTCTGCCATTGCCATGAGTTATGATACATCTGAAGTAGTGCTTTACTGTGTCACACTCTACAGTACCGGGAGGAAATAAACAACATTCAAAGTGTAATCCCAGAGGGAGAAATAGTCCATGAGCTGACACAGTTATGCAACGTGACGCTACTCCAGAATTTGACGGGAGTTCACGCTGGGACACCCAGCACTCCTCACTGCCTCCATGAACATGCATTCCTACGGGGAAATTACACAGGGGAGTGTTTCGTGCACACACACACACACACACGCTCACACAGACAGTAGAATACACACAGTACACACCGTGCAGCCAGGTACTGAAGCTAAAACAACTTAAATCTGACTTTGTTCACTTGGGAAACAAACAAACACACACACACACACACACACACACACACACACACAAACATCAGTGAGGGCCCACACACTTGGTCTAAGATGACCTTGTTGCTGCAGATTGCACACACAGTCGATCACACACTCACACATCAGCTACTGCATTGTGTTTATGAAGGCACGACTGCTCATCCAATCTCTGCTATCCTCCCACTAAGGGCATGCCAAGAGCCACTGCGGCACAGGAAACTCTACAGTGTGTGTGTGTGTTAGGGGGGTGGGTGGAGATGTGTAGGAGCTGTGTCGTCCTTCCTGATGTGCCTTGCAATGAGTGATAAGTCCCGCTTCAAAGTCAATAGCGAAATTCACACTCGAGCACACAGCATGTAAAAACCCGCCACACTGCGCATGAAAACACAGTAAGGACAAAATAAGCAAACACATTTTAGACAAAATCTCTTAAACGGTTGCATATATTGTGAGATGGCTGGAGAATTTGAGGGACATGATATTTCTGAGTTTTGCCCAATATCACAGTACTTTCAATCAATTCAACTCCAGGCCCATTTTTCACCATATAAATCCCAAATTACATGAATAGAATGAGATAAAATGACAGACCGCCTACCGGTTGTTGAGGTAACGTGGAGAGATTTTTCTCAAAAGAGCTTACCTGGGAAAGTTGACACCTAATTAACATAAGCTACACTTCTACAGACAAGTTGATATTGTGTTAGATATTTCACAAGCTATCTGCTTTAACTGACAATACGGCGTACTAATTAGTTGAACTGGGAGATCACAATTGCTGTCCTCCGCCCACCAGCTGTCAGTCATTAACACCCACAAACTACTAACGAGCTAGCTGCTAGCTAACGGTCTGAAAATGACATGATGCTAAGGCTAGGCTAAGAATGTCTCACTCGTCTGTTGGTCTCTCTGAACACCACAAACCAACAGTACACTCTTTAAAGCATAAAAATGATACGCGTTGTTTAACTTTCTCCGCAAATCCGTGTTTAACAGAGCCTGCAAACAGTACAGGTGCTAGCCTACAGAGTGCATATCAACCAGACAGGGTTTCATTTTGTTTTTTTGCTAACGTTAACTAAGGATAATTCATGTTAGCCTAATTCACCACAGCTGTCATTTTCTTGCAACATTGTTGGTTGTCAAATAAATACTTCACTTCATCAGCCTGTGAAGACATTGTCAATAATATGAGACATAATTAAAAAGCGGCCTTTGCTAACATATTTTTAGCCACAGTGGGCACCTGTTCTCAAAGAAAAAGCTTTAATACTCAACTGCACACTACCTGCTGAGCACTAAACATCAGACAGACACATTGTAGAGACTAGCAGGTGAATACAGCAGCTAAAGAGCCTGATATTTCCCCTCAGGGACAAAAAACAGAGCTATAAGAGAGCGATTATTGGATTAACATTCGCCAGGTGGCCAGAAACATGACTGTAAATGTTGTACCGTAACTGCTGGATGTGTAAATATCACTTTAAAAGATAATGATATGTCAATACTGTGTTCACATCTTATTTCCACTGCCCCATAGTGAGCAAAATAAATCAAATAATACGTGTTTAAAGTCTTTAAGCAAGGCGGTTCAAAGCCTCCAGGTCCAATGGGTGAAAGACTTGTCATCTTCGGTAAGACGCTGGATTTGGTTTGACCAGGTGTCCTTGCACTGTTACAAGATCTTATAGTGGCAGGAGATGCTATAACATAATTACGCAAACATCAGACACAAAAAATGCCAATGACAAACCAAACTTTTTAAAATTCTGACAGTCAGTGAAAAGTCCCCCCCC
The DNA here is from genome assembly GCA_900302685.1 of Spondyliosoma cantharus. Classification (NCBI taxonomy): domain Eukaryota; kingdom Metazoa; phylum Chordata; class Actinopteri; order Spariformes; family Sparidae; genus Spondyliosoma; species Spondyliosoma cantharus. The sequence continues at coordinate 39,106 of OMLP01044238.1, forward strand.
ACACACACACACACACACACACACAGACACACACAGACAGCTCAGTAAAATAGTCTAAAACATACAAGGTCTGGGCTGGTGCCTACTGGAGCCAAAAATCACATTCTGTTCAATTAAGCTGACCTGAAGGTGGGTGTTAGGTGGGCACTCTGTCTCTAATTCACCAGAAACTGTGTCCTCAGCTAGAATCTGAGGCTGACATTGGTGTGTGTGTGTGTGTGTGTGTGCGTGCGTGCGTGCGCGCGTGTGCGCGCATGTGTGTGTGTGTGTGTGTGTGTGTGTGGCTCACCCTGCTCTTCTTTTTCCTGCACTGTTTGTCACCTCCAGGACCCTCGCAGATCGACTGCAGAAAGCATTACCCATAATCTCCTGTTTAATATGCTTGTCGTTAGCCCGCGGTATAATTGGAACCTTTAGTAAAAAACCTGCCATTTATAAAATCTATCAATCTGTGCTAAACAAGGGCTGACCTGGAACCTGAGTGGATGAATAATTGAGAAGGAGAAGGAAGGTTTCAGTGCAGCACGCACGCTAGTCATAATTCCTCCCGATCACCAAACCTTTTAAATCATCTATGAGAATATTCCACGGCACAAGCAGCTACTTATCGTGTGACGCGACTTGTCGATGTGCCCGTCCCTTACGTGTACCGCAATGTTCTACATTCATGCTGATGTTTGCTTCTGGTTATTAGGAGCTATCAGAGGATATTCAGATCAGTAGTTTCTTTGCTGGTTATGATTCCCCTCCTTATTCCCGTGTGCACCCTCTTGAATAATGCATTCCCTCTGCTTAAAGGCAACTTCTGCGTCCTCCTTAAGACATGAACAGCCGCCCTGTGACACTTCTGAAGAACGCTGGAAGGAAAAAATGCAGCTAATGCTAGAGGAAGGGGATTTTTAAAACATTTTTACCCTCCTTTTACACAGCTACAATCAAAGGGGCGAGATGTCCTTCAGACAATACCATACAGAAATTTCAGCATTCTCTAATTATTTCAGCAGCAATTCATCTTTGTTGCAGGTCAGATAATCATATATTCATCAGATATTTATAAGGAATTTATAAATGGCTACTACATCATTTACTTAAGCTTTATAGATAATTTACAGTTCACTCATAACACAACTTTGGGTTGCCAGGTTGTAAAAAAAACCTCGTCCGGCTATTACAATAATGCTCGTGCCGGAGCTGCAAATGTTAATAAGTCATTATTAGAGGTTAATTAGCAGGACTGCAGATGCAAATGTTAATAGAAATGCCCTGCAGCACTTTTCCCAGAAGGTCTCAGGCCAACTGGTCCATTGTAGCTGTCTGCCTGATGAAAAAGAGATACTACATGTACACGCAAATACAAGTGCATTAGAACAGCAATGTGTTCACCTACTGTTTTACATACAGAAGTGCATTTCAGCGGTGACGCGACTGGAAAAAGCTAAAGCTACAGAGTCAGTGACTATAAATATTTGAACTGAACAAAGCGAAGTGATTCAAATCGCCAATGTCACTCTACTGATGAATAAAACACAGAGTATATTATTTCTGCTGCTAAGGTAAGCTAAATGTGTATGGGATCATAGGAGTCACGGTTTGACAACCACTTTTGCCAATAAAAATCTATCTGAACAAACCTCAGGTCGTTTATAGACACGCTACTGTCTTTACAGTACAAATACAAAGCCATAGTGTCCTGCTAAAATCTAAAACTTAACAATAACGGCATATACCTGATATATAAAGCATCGCTAAAGCATCAGTAAATTGATTGAACTACCTTAATAAAGACATTAGTTAACTTATCAAGTAGAGTGGGCCGATGCCGAGTTAGAGAGCAAAAAAGTTTGTGCAACAATCGCTCACATGTGGTTATCAAACACTTTGTGATGGAGGCAATAATTGCTAATCATAAATTAGCCCAAGCATCTTTTCTACATTATAATATCTTTAAAGAAATGTTTATATAGCGTATATATGCTGTCCGAATACATACGCCATCAGCCGCGTTCTATTATAAACACTACGTCATAGGTTTCTAGCCATAAAAAACTGACACCTGCCTTTGAGCAAGCCAACAATGACTTAATCACTAGATGATTCTATTTGCAAGAAAACAGAAAAATGGTTAAGGCAACAATCTTATTTAGCAGTTGCTGGCAAGCCTTTCAGCAGAGGCATATGGCTCTGGAACTGAAGGCGCACCGCCATGGGTGCCAGAATTGACAGCTGTGCATGCTCAGATACAAGTGGATATTCATTATCGACAGGCCTAAGAATAGAAAAATTAATTTAAAAATGCAGACAAAATCAGACTTGCATATTGCATGAATGGAGTGATAAGAAATTTAAAGAGTGGGTTTAATCTTTCAAATCCAGCACCCTTCACTTAATGTGGGAAAGACATACACAGGACCCCAGGCTCCATCCTCAAGTAATGCTTTTAAGAAAACTGAGCTGAAAAACTTTTTACATTTGGAGTGAGAGTGAAGAGCTCCATTAATATTTCACTACAAGGTGTAAAGGGGTGTTTTAAAGTTTGCATGATTGCACATACAATATTTAAGACATTTATAATATGTGATGAAAATGTGTCCAACAAGCAGAATCAGGATGAAGTGGAGCACACCAGCATGCTGGCTCAGTCCATGACCTTGTATTCCTGCGCATCCCTTTCAGTCCCTTTAACTCTGTGGCAGCAGACGGAACGGCAGCAAACAGAGGCCGACTGTAACTGTAGCTGGACATAGTAGTGCTCGTACGACGACAAGAGGCGGCAACACACCAAAACAAAAGCACCTTTCAAATCCTCCTCCTCCCTTTCATGGGATGACTGGCAGCCTGCCGCCTTGAAATAAGAGAGCCTGAATGTGCTGACCCAGCACTCTGTAGGTAAATGGCTATCTGTCCTGTCAGCCTTGTCTGTGGAGGGGATTGAGTGCTAGTGGACACTCACTCTCTCTCTCACACACACCCAAACACACACTCCTTTGCAGACTAAACAGTGCTCAATACTGAGTCCTTGAGTCTTGTTGTGGATTATTGAGACTGGCTGAGGGAAATGCAAATATAATCACCTAAGTAGACATTTTTTTTTCCCAAAATCATGTTTTTTGCCAGACCTTTCTTTAGGCACTGTCTGCCTCAGTAATGCAAAACAGTCGCTGCTGCATGACTAGTATATAAATGAGGGTTATACCAACACAACATTGCCAATATGACTAGACTTTTAATTTCAATTTAGATACCGCTTTGTCATTTCATCTTTTCCTGTAGCAATGAAATTGTTTCATTCTGATCACAGCTAATGTGATGAATCTACATAATTGTAGCTCATAATCATACCAATTATGCTGTTATTGCAATGGCTTGTATTACAGATGGCTGACAAGAGCAATTATTACAATGTGATGCAAAGAGATTTAAACCCTGGTCAAAGGCTGGCAGTCTGGAGAAGATGCAAGTCCAGCTAATAGGACAGCCAAACCATCAGTTTCAGTTTTACTAGTCTGGATGTCACAAGATGGTCCGAATTCAGTGAGAAAAGAACGGGAGTCCGCAGTAAACAGAGTCCCTGTTACACAATAACCAGAATTCAATACTACTTTGATAACAAAGTGAAAACTCAATGCAATGTTGACCTTCGGCTTTAATCTGTGAACAAATAGTCCCCTGCAAGCTTAAGTTTCATTTCAAATTCACAAGGTGAATACGTGCGGACTGGAATAGCTAAGGGAGATGTCAGTCAGGACAGTCTGGACAGAGCACTGCAAAACTGAGGCCAACAATCCAACAGATGCATGGAGGTGAAAACATAAAATCAATAACTGTCCAGCACCACTTGAACTAAATTCCAGTTGAAAACTTGTTGTACCATCAGAATCAGAGACAACCAAGACAGACGATCAACTGAAACATCAGAGGAAAGGTTAGCTGGAGCTGTTCAAGTCCTGTAGATAGCTGTCACCAAATCATGTATCAATTTAATCACTGACTTGTTAGCACAAATGTCAACAGCCGTGACTGAATGTAGAGGCGAATGCAGAGGCGGTAGAGCTGCAGCTGCTCTGATGATCAACATCAGAAAATGTTTGTCACAAGAACACCTTGACTGCGCTGAAGTCGACTGTAAAAGCCTAAACACCTGTCTAGAAATATAGTCGACAGATGTTCTGCAAGAATTAAGATCCTCGATGGGTATTTATACAGCTTCCTGCACATATTGTCAATAATATTCCCATTACGAGGACATTAAAGCTCAGTTTTAATTGGGAGCAGGACTAATGAGTTCAATTTTGGTTTTCTTTTGCAATTCAGGGGCAGAGCTTTATGGCAAAATCTATGTATTAATACATTATGGTCTTTGATAAGGCACGCAGTATTGCGGTCCTCTGTCGTGTTCATGTACGTGGGATGGTACAGTAGTGTAGCATTTGCTCTTTCTGTTAGCGGTTGCCTATTTAAGCAGAGATACATTAACATTCATTTGGAGATTTGTCTCTGTCCACCTGATAAATGTAAGTCCAATAGTAACTCTCCCTCCCAGCTCTCTTCTGGTCTCCCAACTCGTAATAAATACAGCTGGTTCACTAAGCAACACCAGCGAGTCCCTAACTGTGTTTGTCATTTGGTGCTATAACGGTAGCATACAGTCAGTTTATCAGTGCATTTTAGCTGCCCCTGAAAAGCAAGCATTTTAAGTCCTTATGAATCATGGGGATGCATACAGCAACACCAGATCTATAATGGGGTAAATCCTTTTTCCTTCATAGAAAAAACGATTTTTAGATCTTAAGAGTTTCTGCTGTTATCAGCGTCATAATGACAGTGTTACACGCCCTTGCATCATTCTTGTCATCTTTGTGGCGAGGAAATTGTGTCTGAGACTGAGAGCAAATACACAGTGTATATTTTACTTGAGAGATCAGACTTCTAGCCACGTCAGTGACTGCAGGTCAGGTTTTTTGAGTTGAATGGAGGTTGGTGGCGAGCCCACCCGGTTACACCTCTTCCTGGATTGAAAATTCAAGGACTGCTGACCTTATCCCCCTCGCCCTGCAGCGGTAGGGTAAACATCATAAACTGAAACCCAAACCTTAACCCTATAGACTAAAAAAACCTTATTCATGAATGTCTGTTTGAATATTTTATTATTGAACATGTCCATCACTGACTGTGTTTAACTTGGCAGCATGCTGGTGTAGCGGCTATCTGCTTAGAGGGCCTCAACCCTGCTCCTGTCTGGAGTTGGCATGATCTTGCTGTCTCTGTGTGGGTTTCCTCTGGCTGCCCTGATTTCCTCCCACACCAAAATTCATACATGTTTGGTATTAAAAATACTCCTGATGATGCCATAGGCTTAGGCAATGCATTGGCACTGAGAGCCAGTCTCTATTCTTAAGCTGTTTGGGAGGGTCAAACGCAGAGGATGAATACACCCACAGGAGACAAACAAGTATATTTTTCCAACTAGAAAATAACATCAACGATCGGCCTTCAGCTCTGTCTGACCCTAATAAACAGCCCTGACACATAAAAGTTGTCGCCGCTTACAATTTCGTGCAGGTTTAGATTTTTACTAGAAGCTTGCATACCCCTGACTTTTTAATCAGCATTGTAATAACCTTGAGAAGATGCTTAAATTGAGATTCTATCAAACAAGTTATGAAGGATGACTCACCGGCAGACACCTGTGATTGATGCGGCTTGATAAAAAGAGCCCTGCTCTGAATCTGACATTGATCGTCACTCAGCATCCTGCTCACCACTTCTGCTGAAGTCTGTTCAGCTGGGTAAACAAAAGAGATGGCTAATAACCTGTCGCCCAGTTTAATCAATGTTCCCTCCGAGTCTGGCCAAGATACCTGCGTCACATCAATACGATAATCATGGAAGGTTGGAGGGTCGACCGAAGTGCCAAGAGAGGGCATGAAGTGGAAAGACGGGAGGGAGGCAGGGAGAGAGGAATACTGAGAGACAAGAGAGAGGGAAAAGTGGCTGGTTGAAGTACTCTCCAGACAAATGAAGTGCAACTTGCCTGGTCTCCTTCAGAGTAAGTGTCCTTTGAGAAGTACCTGAATCTTCGTTTTAGCCCCAAAATAACAGCTTTTAATACTTTAAATATTCAGTATTCATTCATATGGTAGACCTGGCACTGACCTACCCATTCAATTTGATTCTATTCTTGATGACTCAGTTACATAAGGTAAATACCAATATTGCATCAGGCACTTAAAAGCGGAATAACATGGGAACATGAATTCATTTTTATTACACAACTAACCAGACTGTTGTTGTTTTTTTTCCTTTGAACATAAAACAGCTTGAAATGTAAATTACAGGCTAAATTGCAAAAACATATGACGGTAATACAACGGTAGATAAAAATGGGCAACCACGAAAAACAGTCATGGGCTAGGTGAAATGATACTGCACAGCCAGTCATTATAACTATTCATGTCACAATTGTTGGTGCCGTCTATTCGAGACTATCCTCCCACAAAACAACAGAAAGGGCATTTTCTTCCTGCTTCCTACTTTTGTTTCTTTTTAAGCATAAACTTAAAGTTTCCATGAAGTCACAATCGATGTTTGGGTGTTTTTATCACAGATTTCTTGCTCTATATCTCACCTATACAGCAGTAGAAAGTCATTTTGTAGATACTCTTAATGGTATTTTAGAGTTGGTGATTTTCAGGAAAACAATTTTAAAAAAATTTTGATGACTTATCCTGCACATGAAGGCAAATACTAATTTTGCATCCAATAAATGCTCTCTTAATTTCTATGATGCTGCCATGGATGTTAAAAAAAAAAAGGACAGTTCCATCTCTGTGCTGTGTTCCCTGTCGTCAAACTGGCCTCCATGTTCACTGGGAGCTGCCAATCTGGACAGAGTCTGGTGACCACTAGCTCCACGGTGGGGGGCGTAACATTCAGGGCTACTGGCTAGTGTAAAAGTCGATCAATATGTGGGAAGTCCCTCTGCAGCCACCTGTACAGGAAACTACGCAAAAGCAAATGGCACTCCCCTAGCCGATAAAGAAGGGAGTATACAACCGAGTTGTTTTGGTGCCTAAGCCTAACCAAACCTGAACCATGGAGTAGTGTCATAAAATCAATGAATTGTTCCACAGTGGGCTGTAACAGTTTTGGCAGACAGACAAATTAAGTTCAGTCATAAAATGCCTCTACGCGTCACTCTCAAATACAGCTGCAAACGGTGTATTTTGCAGTTTTATTTGGAGAACTTGTTGGACTTCACTCAAAACAGCTGCATGACAGAAAACTCCTCTTCATTCACTGATTTACAAGATGCAACATTTGACGTTTTACATGCTGCGCACCCTTAACTGTAGCATTTCCAAAAAGTTACCACAACAAACATTTTAAAATAAATTAAATTTAACTTAATAACTTAGAATAATTGGAAACATTTACAACCCTATTATTTAGCATTTCATTATAACAAAACTCCTCGATGTTGAGACACTATTGTCTTACTGTCAGTCTCCTCTCACACTTTACGCTAATGGGCCTGATGCTAAAAAGTGAGTGTGCAAGACAATGTAGATATTGTAGAGTGTTAGGGAAACTCACAGTCCGTCAGGGTCTGTCAAGTACAATTTCTGTCAATTTCAATTTTGACTTCCTTCAAAAATCTGGCAGAGTTGTCAGACAGAATTATGGCTATCAGGTGTTGAAGAGATGAAATTAATTTTAAGGATTTTAGGTCGTGTGAGATCCAAAATAGTCTGACACTTCATGTAGTTCTAGCACCGTTGCCGTGTGAGAAACCTTGTAACTCCAACTCATATTTGCTGTTTTACACTTGAACTATTAACAGAATTGAAAAGCTTCCACTCTCCATTACTCACACTTAGGTTTCAGGGAATTAATTTAAAAATCAAAATATATTCTTTAATTTGCATGGCTATCAATCTGAAAGTGAGGCTGTTTCACTTCCCCACAAATTGATAGAAAAACACTTTCGGGGAACAATATCTTTGAAGGCACATGCTTGCAGCCACACACACACACACACAGAGAGAGAGAGAGAGAGAGAGAGAGAGAGAGAGAGAGGGAGGGAGAGAGACTTTCTGCAAAACTTCTGAAGCAGGAAATTCACAGATATAATTATATGAATTAGATGAATGGTCTGCCCTTAATTCTGCAATGAACACTGCTCAAAGGCAGAAACAGAACAAATCAGAACTAATAGAGTTCTGTCGTTCTCTTCGCTCACCAATCATATGAATGACAACATTTAATGCGCTTGAAGCCATGTACTTTCCATTTGCAGCCATTAAATATTCATACAAACACAACAAACCCAAACTGGACAGGAGTTGGTGTGAAAAGGCTTATCACCCCAAACCACGAAATGTGAAAAATATGAAAGAATAATAAGCATGAATTATTAATGTGGGCATGACGAGCAATGATAAAGGAATAAATGATGTACATGATCAAACACAGAGATGTGGATGCCCTGCTGGGCTTATTCATCTTCAGTATTCCAACAGGAAGCAGTCCACAGTCCTGTGGCCACACGGCTGCACTGATGCAAGTGAAGCGTCACCTGGCCCATCCAGATCAGACCGCTGCCATTTCATCTGCCGCTGTTCAGCATCAGCAAACAACAATTGACAGTTTGTTCCCATCTGGGACTATGTGGCAGGTCTAAAAAAACAGCTAGGGCCCAATAGCACCACCATATGCCTTTGCTACCTTTTGTGTACTAGAACAGCCTCAGCTGATTTAACATAGCTCATGTCATGCAAGATGCATTCAGTTAAAGCTTTTATAATCAATACTTTTTCCATCAATGTTGGCTCAAACGATGTAATGTAAAAAGGGCACGGTCATAGTGACGTACGCAGTGAATTTTCGGTAGACATAATCCGCAAGCGGAAAACCATCAGTGCTAGTAAGTATTTTTGCTCCCAGTGCACAAATGCGGTCACCGGGGGGAAGACATCAGCCACTGTCTATTCCAGAAATGCTCTGCTGTGAGGGTGTTTTCCCACTCACAGATACTGTTCTGTGTGCTGGAATCACATGCATGCGACCGCATTTTATCTGTGCGGGTTTTGAGACTAATTAAATACCATAACTCTGCAGTTCCCCTCAGTGCCCTTAAACTTATTGTTTATCTTGTACATCCCAAAACTTTACTGTAGTGATTCGGTCTCACTGCTCTCATCAACAAGCATTCTGCTACAGGCAGCTGCTTGAGTGAAAATAACTCTGACAAACCCATCGGGAGCTACCTGCCTAGCTCCAAAGAGCACACCAAACAAAGTTGAGAACTATCTGATAAAAAACTAAGAAAGAGCAAAGAGAGAGTGAATGATGATATTTGTTAGCTGGATACAAATATGAGTCATAACGCTACTCCCAATTTGCAGAATGGTTATCAGTCAAAGCAGGTTTCAAGCAAACTGTTAATAAAATTGCTCGCGTTATGCTAGCAGAGTGATAAAAACATCACATCACCAACCACAGGAACCAAACAAACTCTAGTGAAAAATAAGGAATCAAGAGAGAGAACTAGACCAGCGGGAGGCCACCAATGACATGCTACAGCAGTGCCATTGGTGCCACCAAGTAATTGCTTAAGTCCCCAGAGGGAACATTGTGAAGAGCTGTGGAAACGTTTTTAGGTTGCAGCAGACTTACCCCGACCAGGCTGACTTTGATAGCTGACAAGGTAGCAGTACAATTTTAACTACCATTTGGCCACCTGCTGTGTAAATCCTTAATTTATTCCCACGGCTATGACAAAATCAAGAGTGTTGTAGACTTGTGGTGAGGACCAATGCTGTATAAACTGACCATTTTCATGTATTACTCATGAATTGAGCTGCCTTGGCTTGATTTGTTACATGCAGTTGTGGTGACGTGTCTCTGCATCTGCCCACCTGTACTGTGTGCAATAACACAAATTACCTCTCTGAGGACAGTAAACTAAAAAAAACAACCAGTCTCAGTAAGAAAATTCTCTGTTGTGAATCTGTCATGAGCAGCCAGAGGGAGCAAGCTGTACCAGAGAGGAGGACATGGGAAGGTTTGTGGGTGTTGAAGGCAAGCACACAATACAAGGTAATAGTGGTTGAACTGAATGTTCTGTTACTAGTCTGATCACTGCTCACTCTCTGGAGTAGTGTGTCTATTTCCAGTCTACAGTCCAGTTCGGCAATATGATGTGAATATGAATGAGGGTTACATAAACATTGATCCATGGGAAGTGGGACTTCCTGATGAAATCCATCTCTGAGCTCTTCCCCGCATCATTCATAGCACAATTTTCTTGATGAAGAAGCTAAATATGAGCACTCCAAACTAAGAAGGATTTCTTTAATAAGAGATAAATGGTCCCCCCAACATAAAATATTAAAGCAAGAATGTAATAAATCTGAATTATTAATGTGTTTTTCAGAGTGTTACAGGATTAAGTGATGACAAAAAGCAACGTGGAGGAGTGAGTGATGACGATCCTGCCCTGCTTCACCCATCCGTGTACATCTTGTATTGCATTCGTGGGGCTGGAGCTGCGGGGAGGGCGGATCGATCCCAGAGAAATGTCAAACGTGTCATCGAGACAGTGTTTGAGTTATCTAATTTGCTCTGTTTGTTTATCTATTTGAAAAATTCTAATGGCAGCATGCAGCCCATCTTGGCAGAGGCTCTGTGGAGGCGGATGGAGGAGTCTGCAGATTACCGACGAGATCCACATTTTGCAGGAATAAACATTTATCCACTTACAGCTTCAGAAACGTTCCATAAACACATCTGTCACATTCGCCACGTGTTCCAAAAACAACATTGTTTCAGTGGCAACACAGAAGTGGCTGACAGTGATGTGCAACCTGTTGATGTGCTCAGAAAACATTATAAAAGGGTAATAATGAGAGCCGGTTAGCTTAGCTGAGCACAAAGACTGGAAACAAGGGAAAACATTAATGGAAGCTAATGTTACTACTAATTGTGTGTGTGTGTAAATAAGCACCTGTGTGCTAACACATTTATCAACTGTTGCTCTAAACTGTTATTCAGTTTGCTTTGATATGCTAGCTGAGTGATAAGAAATGCTTTGTTTCATCATCATACAGTTTGCTTAGCTTAGCACAGAGGCTAGCCTGGCTCTGTCCACAAAATCCACCTACCAGCACTACTAATGCTCGCTAAACAGTATGTTCAATCTTGTTTCATTAATAATCAAAAACCAAAGGGCAAAAAATGGACATGTAAGCTAATTCCCTCTATTTCCAGTCCTTGCGCTAAGATAACTAGCTCCTGGCTTGGGTTTGATGTTTAGCGCACAGAAATGAGAGTGGTATTGACCTTCCTAATCTCACTTGTCAGGTTCCTATCGAAATCAATTCTGAACAAATTTCATGTGAAAACTGGCAAAAAGGGAATGTTAATTGATGAGTGTTACCATCCACCACTACTGTTATTAGTTGGCCACATTGACCTAAACAGTTAATGGGGCTAGTTCTCTGGCTAACTTTCCAAGCATATGATAGCACAAATACTGTCTGAGAGGAAGCAAATACGTTTATTTCTCAAAACTATGTCTTTAACCTGCAGTGTTCCAGTGAAACTCCTTGGCTGTCCTTCAGCTTTCAATGTCAATCCAGAGTTTGGGCCGACTGAGACGTCTCAGCCAACATTTTGGCTGGCTGCTCATGGAAAAGCTTGTCCAGGTCAGTCAGGCCATGAAAATAATCACTGAAACTGCCAGACTGCCAAAGGCTAAAACAAGTGCGGTGTCAAAAACGCTGTTTACAGGAAATATAAAAGTCTTGATTAATGATGTGCAGCGATGACTCAGGTGTAGAGAATCAAGTTTGCTTTCAGGCTAAGCAATAAGTGACTAGAAGCACTGACTAATCCAAACTCAAACACACAAAATGCACACCAGAAAACACTAGACTGGACTGCTTCCAATAATATGCTGTTAATCTGATGCTGCCAAATTAAATTAAACACTTCATTTAGGTTTTTATACTCCAGTCCTGCTTGAGTTTTATTCTGTTTAAAGAGGAGAGCGTTTCTCTATTTTGGTGGTAAAACTCTCACCAGATGTACTCTCTTTTTGTACAATTAAAGCAATTAAAGTGTGCCGGCAAAACATCCTGCAACCAAGGAACAACAGAAATATATATAATCCCGGCGATGCTGTGACAGTGCACCATTTCACTCCCACATTTTTCCTATCTGTTACGCAACCTGAGCAAATGCAAACCACTTTACGGTGAGAGCTTCCCACTCTCTGCTGAGAGAAATAAATAAGGGGGAAGACAATGACTTGAAAAATTCTGATTTCATATTCCTCCACAGAAAGTACCGAAAAAGTTTGATGCTATTTTCTTGCTCAGCTCATGTGGACACTACTTATGAGCTAAAAAACGAATTATTTGCATCCGTCACCGTGATTTTGTTTCTGAAACGAGCTGAAATGCGGCATCATTTCCATAAAATCAACAAATCTGTATTGTTGCTAAATGACACAACGCTGGGCACTTACTAATGGAGCTTTTTCCATTACTAACCTAATGGTGGTTGACATTATAGCCCTGAAATATACTCGAGGACAGAAGCAATACTTTGCAGCAAACTGACACTGTGGCTTTGAAAGTGCTCTGCTGATTATTTGCCAGTGTTAAAGCAGAGTTCAGGAGGGAAAAAACTCCTTTTTTACAGTCTTGCCTTCCTTCAAGTGTGACAGTCATTGCCCATTATGGCCACCACTGTTGCACAGAGCCCCACATTCCATAGACACATTATCTATATTCCACAAAGTAGCCCTATCCAATAAATTGTCCCCATTTAATGCAAACTGCGTAGTCTTTTGGCGAGCAGAGAGAGTACTGATACACCATTTGGAGCCTGAAAGATGCAATGGAGTAAAAAAAAAAAACAAATCTGTTCTTCATCATGTCTCGTCTGTTTCCCATATACTTCTCTTTGCTGATTAAAGAATCCACAGTGTAGGATTTAGTGGTGTTTGGGGTGGGGTTAGTTTGCAACCCGCTGAATATCTGTCGCCTCACCCTTCCAAGCGTGTAGCAGAACTAGTGCTGCACGATCTAGTAAGTCACATTGCGATTATTTTGACAGATATTTCGATGCCGATATGATTCGCGATTAGTGGGAAATTATTATTTCTGAATTCAAAAACAGTTTTAAATCATGATGCTGTAACTGTACCAACACAAAGATGTTTTCTGATTTGTAGCCAGGGCATCTCTGCAGCACTACACAACTTCATTATAATGCTCTTTTGTGACACATTATACCTTTGTATGTCCTGTTTTTCAGTAGCTTTACTGACGCATTTTACGCCATCAGAAAAGATCCTGTGGTTGTCTAGTGTTAGACTGATAGTTCTGTTAGTCAGTGTGAGGCTGAATATGAGGATTGTATTGTAATTACTGTCATTGACTAGTCCGCATGCTCCTACTGAATTTTAGAGCAGCAAAAATATCAATATATTGTGATCAATTCTGAATATTTGATTCAATACTCTTTTTCTGGCAGTATCGATACACCAGAAACAGCTGCTCTTTTTCTTCCCTCCGACCGAGAGCTGACACACACATTAATGTTGAAGGCTTAATCTTCCAAAGAAAATGTGATATTTAATGTTTACTAGAGACCTTCTGCTATTACCCAGGAACATTCTCGTTGTAATGTTACAGCTTTGTTATATCTATCTTGCAATAAAAAGTCAAACCTTAATGTTGTGCCAACTGTTTCAAATATCAATATCTTTCAAGGTCAGAAATTCCAGTATCGTGACAGCATTAACCTGCAGTGGTGGCATCACCATTTTTTATTTATTTTTTTTTAAAAGTGCCTGTTTGTTCGGTCTGCACCTGACCAGGTCACCAGAGGAGCGGAGGCCTGAAACAGCCTCTTCATCCTCAGCACAGAGAGAGAGAGAGAGAGAGAGAGAGAGAGAGAGGAGGTGGGCATACATCCAGTCCCAAGCTTCACTCTACTGTTTGTATAGAACCATTCATCTCCTTATTAGGATCAGTGCCGGGGCTGAAAGGAAGCTACAGGAGCTCTCTGTGTTATTGGTGTCAGTGTCAGAGGATTTGAAAAGATGCTGAACAAGGAGCTCAGTGCTATTTGTTTAAGTATAGACAGGGACAGGCACTGAGAGACTAAGGCTGAACGGCATGTCAATACCGCTCAAGAAAACATTTTAGGGTTGTCTTGTCGGCTCAACTTTCCCGTACACAATCACTCACTTGCCAAGCGCCAGTATACTATGTGGACAACAGAGTGGGGTTTGCTAAATGGCAGCTGAAAGCCAACACCGAGCATCTTCATCTGCGGACTGGAGTGTTTGGCAGGGCTGCGTGCTGTTGGCGTGAGAGGGTCTGGTGAGATTGCAGCATGAAAACTGCTACCACAGGGACATCAATCATGGCATGAATTATAAAGGAGCCTCTCATTATCGCAGCCAACATAAAAACAAAAGAGAAAGGGAAAAAAAAGGATCGATGCATGACAGAGAATCCATGAATGATCAGTACGCGCGGAGCGAAACATTTTTAATGCCGGCGAGCAGCAGCTCTAAAAAAAAAAAAAGCGTGCAACAATTAGAGAAAAGGCAGCGGTTGAAGAAAAAACAGCTGACAATCACAGAGGGAGCAACCGATGCCAAAACAACGGGTGGCTCCCGCTGCTGAGGAGTGGCCTTACAACTCTCGAGTGCAGGTGGGGAGGAGAAGTGAGAGTGCTGTGCAGGGCGCGATAACAACATAATCACATGAGTGATCAAACAACAAGCACACAGCCGTTTCAGGTGGGAGCGGACCACCCAAAAACAACAACACTTCCTCTACAAACCGCCGCTGACTTTGTCGTTGTACTTTGTTGTAAACTGTACGCTGGGTTTAATATTGAATCACTGCCAACAAGTCAACTTAATGTTGCTGCGGCGGAATCAGTGTATGATTTCACAGAGAGGCTCGCCGCAGATGAGAGCGCCCGCTCTGATTATAAATCAACAACCTTATTAATGAGGTGAGCGGACATTTATTGGCACGCTGAGGAACAAGGCAGTGAAGGGGAACAAAGGAGCGAGCGGCTGATTCAGCTGTGATGGATACACTGTGGGTGCTAAATTAGCCAAAAGAGGAACTAATTCTAATGAGTGAAAGGATCAAACTGGAGGATCACACAAGTACATGTGAACTTCACATCACTCATGGCGCTCTCAATTGTGCTGTCAGTGTTTTTCGGTTTTAATTTGGATTCCATTTTTCTGTATAAAAATGTGGAGACTTGCTTTTCTTTGACAGTTGCTTGAGAGAGGCAATCCATCACGGTGAACACGTATTTCTCTGCTCTGTTACGGTTGCTTGAAAAACGCAATTGAAAGTGTGCATTCATGGTGGCAAGTGACTGAAAGCCAAATCCTGAATGAATTGAACTCTAATTAAACTGCCAAGTAGTTTCGGTGAGCTACTCTAGAAGCTATTGTGAGATTATATTGTTATAATAGTTGAACATTTCTCAGCATCCAATCAGTCATCAATAATTCAAATGCTCTGTGAAAAATGTTCCAATTTTGTTCTAATAAAAGGTCGCTAATAAACCCATCCAATTGTCTCACTGAGCCGATATGAAAAGACAGGACAGGCAACCTGTCTGTCTACCTCTGTACCTGCCTATGTACCAGCGTTCTACCCATGCACTCACTGCGCATGTCTTCTACCAGGCTGGGCGGCCATATTACTAAAGCTAATAGCAAGCTAATCGCACAAGAATGGCAGATAAAGTGCAACTAAATGTTACCATTATTAGCATACTGGCTTCACAGTGGTGAGTGCTAGCCATGTTCGTTGTTAGCATTGATTATGATACTGTCAGGTGTTTTCCTACATGACGACAATGTGCTGCGCTAACAGCACACAGCCACCAGTCCTGCTGTTCAGCAGCTAGCTAAAACGTTAGCACAAAGCACACAGCTACGGCAGTAGTAAGAAGCAACTGTCACACCTGGTAGCCTTTTCTAACTGAGGTATGTAAGAGAGCTTGTGAACGTAGCAAACTAGCCACTAACACGCATCTCCCTGCTAGCCAGTGAGTGTAGTGATGCGGCGTGCGTTCATGTGTTTTGGAGGAGTGGTTTTAAAGGTAATTCTGGGGGGAGGAGGAGAGATGTTTTCAAATGGACACTTTCAAATTTTAGCTTGCTGCTGGTTTCTACAGTCTTACCTCCCCAAGCTTTAACTCTCACATCTGTCATGTGAGAAAACGTGAACCCACCACAGAAAGAATCGCCTTTTCTAATCAGTCCATTACTCCATGTGCACATACTATAACCAAATGATATCAAGTGCTCAAATGATTAGTCGAACAATTCTGAGAATTGCTTTCTTGTTCAAAGTCAATTTATCAGGAAAAAAAAAAAAAACACTTGGCGAGGATTACTACTTTTCTCCACTTATATCGTTGAGTTTTGGATTGTTTGTCAAACGAAATAATTATGCGATGACATTACCATGAGTGCTGAGATCCTGTGGTGGCCATTTTGACACAGGACTAACATTGTATACATTATATGGTGGCGTAATTGATCACAAAAATCTTCTGCAAATTCACTGATAATGATTGGTACCCATGAGGTGCGGCCCTATAATCGTCTGTACGAGTTGATTATTTCCAGCCGTATTAAATAAATGGAAGCCTGGGACTGCCTGTAAGAAGCAGTAGGACATGTCCAATAGTCTGACACATGGTGTGCTTTGATATCGGGCTCCAGCAGAGGTTCTCAAACTGTGAGGTACGCCCCCCGCGAAGGGAGAGTCCATAAATCTGCTTAGAAGTCATGGAAAAAAGATTTCCTTTGTAACTGCAGAACTTCCTCATATTTTCAGGTTCTCTTTTTGCAAATATAGTATTGCAGTGGCAGTCATCTGTACATCCAAGCATTCATGGCAAAGAAGAACTGCTAACAGCTAGTTAGACATGCTTTCAATGGAGCCAATTGTGTGTGTGTACAGTGCAGTTGAATCTTCAACTGCAACAAGCAAGTCGCTGCAACAAACCAAATCGCCTGAACCGCGCACAAAACACACACAAGGCATGTGTCACGTGCGGCCACAGATTATAAGTGAGAGAAGTACAAACACGCACACCAAGTGTGAGCGTAACAAAGAGTTGAGTAATGACTCCGGCTGTGCCTGGATCTGCCTTGCAACCTGTCCGACCAGTTTGGAAGCCACACGTCAGGCCCAAAGGGACTGGGAGTAGTGTGTGCGTGCATCCACTCCTCCACAGACCACCGCAACAAACACACCCAACGCGACCCTCGGCAAACACATTTCTCATGAAGAAGTAGTGGGTGCTCTCCAACATGCCGACAGCCAGCCCACAGTCTGCTGCAAGCTACACCCACGTGCTCGACTGAGCATTTGTGCGCAATCATATTTTAGTCTAATTACCAGTGAAATATAATCCAGAGGTCAGAGTGAACCCACCTGCCTCAGTGGAGCCTCATATCTTGTTAAACACACAGCAGCAGCAGCAGCAGCCATTTTCAATCACAGTACAGTTATCATGGGACCGTGGTCCTCAGAGTGCATCTGAGCAACTTCACTTTACTACCTGCAACTAAGTGAGGGCCATATGGTCTTAAAATGATATACTGATTTTCAGGCTATATTCTGACATACGATATTTTGAAGACTAGGCAACAAGATCGACCAAAAACCTCGATATCGTGACTGTACTGTAGGGATGAATATCGATAGACAAAATATACACAAAATACATTTTTGAGACGCAATCATCAGTAATGTGGATGTGATGACTACGTGGGTAAAGACAAGTGTGAGAACAAGTGGAACAGTCTGGTAAATTCAGAAAAGTACATCACTTTACCGTAAGTTTTGGTCACCCTGCTGCCGTCGGGCAAAAGATACAGGACTATTCACCGCAATACCACCAGACGCCAGAGCAGCTTCTTTCCTCAGGCTGTGAGGCGCCTGAACTCATCCTCAACACTCCACCATTAATAATGTATGTGTTCTGACTCGATTATTATTTATTAATTAGTCTGTGCAGTTTTTGTTTTATGTGTGTACGTAGCTTAGGGAAGTACAACAAAAATCTTATTATACGGTTGCCTTGTGCCTTCTTGCCTTATCCCTCTCACAATGTTAATGATACCCAAGTCCACGATGAAATGTAGGCTCGTATCAGGACGATGATACAACATGCAACTTCATCATGTGTGCAAATCAACTCTGAATCTTCCTCAGTAGCAGAAGCAGTAAGCAGGGTATTGCTTTTCTCCAACTCTAATAATTCCTAATCCTCTTTTTAGATCTTGTTTGTTGTCTTTATGAATACTTTGCACTAAGCTCGACCTCGGTACACACTACTTTCTCTCCATTATTGTATTTTTTTTTTTATAGAGCATGCGAAAGTAACACATCAGGGAAATGAACACAGATCAACAATGGAATTAGCCTTCGTTCACACCTGTTGAATGCCTAAGAAAACAATGACTGCTGGCTCGGTTTGTTGGAAGAGGCCAAAAAAAAAAGCTGGAGATAATAACTTTCACTGCAGTCCACAATGAAGGCAAAATAAACAGCCTGAGAAGAAGTGGCAACTGTTCCCTTTCCCCACATGAAGCAGCACTGTCTGAAATATGAATTGTGCTTTACTGTGGGGAGGCAAAGACGAGCAGCATTATGGGTATGGTTGCACCAGATCAAAGCCAGACAACAACATGATGAGTCTCATCCTTGGGAGGCAGGGGGATTTGTTCAAAGAAAGGGGGAGTCGAGAGGGAGCAAGGGAGACAAGGTGTAGGTATGCAAAGGAAAGGGGGAAAAAGAATAAAATGGAGAACCTGCTGACTCACTGCAATCATCAGGCTGAGGCAAGCTGAGCTGCTGCCGCTGCTCGGGGTAGAGCTCGCCGCCTCCCCTTCAGAAGGACAAAGTGACGCTTCCCATCAACTGTGGAGGGCTATATGACTGAGGGTGGGAAATAGAATGGAGGAATAAAACTGTCGTACGGCATGAAATAGCTTCTCTTTCTCTCTTCTCACATCCGAGCGCAGACAGAATGATGCAATCTGTGGAAGGCAATAAATTGCCCATAGCTGTGTGAGTAAAAGGCAAAGCTAAAAATAAAACCCTGATCAGACAGACAACAACAGGACTGCTCGGGGAGAGACCCTCCATAGAAGGAGGAAGAGGGATTTGGCTACTGTAAATAACTGCGGACAGTGTAGCTGGAAACCCTGGACACACCATTACAGATAACCCAGTGAAACAATATGATGTCCAAGTCTGCGCCGTAACAAGATTTAGACAGGACCGCAGAGAGGATGCAGCATCCTGATGGGGCTTAATTCAATTCCCATAAAACAAAAGCACAGAGCCAGCGTGATTACTGTTGGTGGATTCAGCTCCGCTAATGTTGTGTTATCCTCTTTTGGCTATTTCCAAACAAAGCTTATAAAAGAGCATGTAAAACAGAGATCTGGGTCAAAGATTGTGCATATCGGGTAAACAAACACAACGCTGCAGTGAGCTGTACCACTGTACTACTGCCACTACAGCTGTATCAGCTAACAATCAATAACACAGTTGTCAGGTATCAGGTAGTGCGTGGTGTGTGAACAACGTTTTTATTTGCATATGGAAAGTTGTGTTTGTTTGAACACAGAATTCTACATTTCACTATGCAATATGTGAGAATTATTATTCAAAACACTTGAAAATAACTAAAATTATCAACAGCATGTGAAGAAAAAACATTGTCTCTATATCGTGTTGCAGAGTTCTATACTGAAGTTAGCATGCTAACCTGCTAGCCATGGCCTGTCCTGTCTCATAATAACACTTTCCGTCTACATGGCTAACTGAGCTAACTGAGCTAACTAGCTAACGGCAGCCGTTAGCAGTCATTGGTTTGGACTATGAAATTGACAGGTGGTCAATTCTTACATATTGCACCTTCAAGATAAGATAAGATAAACTAAGGGAAGACAGAACTTTATCAATCCCAAAGGAAATTCTGGTGCCAGAGATTGCTCCAAATAAATGTACAGTGCAGCCAGTAACAGCCCGTTACTAACAGTGAACTACACAAGGTGTTGCTTAAGGTCTAAAAGTTTTCTCCAACATGTCGTCCCTGCCCTCCACTTACTTTTACACATACAGTTAAGTTAACCTCTCAGCTGTATACTGTGTCCTGTGGCTCTGGAGAAGCTTTCTAAAGTCAGAGTAAATAGCCCTAATCACTGGAGTGGCACTCTGGCAGGGCCAGTGTTTACTGGTGGTAACAGCTGAAGTGTTTTCACAAAACAGGTTCCTTTCAAAAGTTTTAAGTGTGTGTGTGTGTCTACCACTATGGGGGAAACACAGGCTGAGAAGGTTTATTGTGGGGAAAGGTTTAGATAAAGAAGACTAAAGAAGTGGTTTGACTATGTGGTTCACTATGTTAAATAAATTGAACATTGTTTCTCAAAACATGTGCATGCACCAGCTTTGGTCTTATGTATCAAGTCTTGCACTGCATTGTTTCCTGCGAATCCCCCTGTGCCTGGGTATGCAATCTGAATGCTGCGCAGGAAAGGCGGACTCCGCCATTATCAGTGAAAATAACTTTAGCGCGAAGCAATGACAGAATGCACAATGGATGGTTATTACCATAAATATAAATAGTATCAGAACGGGGGCGGATATACTGACAGTCTGAGAGATAACAACTGGATTTCAGTTAAGTTTAGGGTAAGCGTTGGGGTTAGGCATGTGGCTGTAGTAGATGCAGCCAGGGTTAAGTTTAATTATGTTATAAGTTATGCTGATTTCAATAATGGGCCTCACAAGTATAAAAGCATAAACGCATGTGTATGTGTCTCTGTGTGATTGGTCACTGTTGCTCAGCAGGCAGGAAGAGATGTGACCACACTCACCAAACTATAAAAACATTGCGTTCAGCTGGGCCAACAGCAATGACAGTCAAGCACAGCACAGCACTCACTCACACACACACACACACACACACGCACACACACATACAGAAACAGCAGCAGACACAGGGCAGGTAATTAAAACATTATAAAAAAGTTGATAAATCTTTCTTGCAGCATTGAATCTAATAAAAGTTCTAATTTAACATCCATCCATCCATCTATAAATCCATCAGCTATGCTCGTTTATCCTTCGGAGGATCATGGAGGGGCTAGAGTTGATCAAGCTAACACTGGACAAGAGGCGAGGTACACCCTGACGGATCAGAATCAGAAAGTCCTTTATTAGTCCCACGAATGGGAAATTTGTGCCAGTGACTCATCGGGCTGACACATAGAGACAGATGAACTTTTACACTCATATTGACAATAAGCACACATTTACCATCTGTGCAGAAGGGTCCATCATACGCAGTGAGGGAGCAGTCACAGGAGTATCCATTGTACTGCTCCACACATGTCCCTCCATTCCTGCAGTGCATCCCGTAACTGTTGCAGTGGCCCTGGCAGCCTGGATTCACCCCTGCAGCCACCTTTGCCCTCTCCTCCAGGTCAATGGTCACTCCGTTTATCTTCAGAGCCCGCATGCAGCCCAGGAAACCCCTCTGACCACTCGAGGCTCCTGGTAATTAAGACACGATGCAGAGCAAAGGATACTGCAGTTATGACAGTCACTTGCAGTTGTGTGAATCATATCATTATATACAACGGGGGCAGTTCTCATCATCACCCTGTACTCCTGATGTGCAATATTTTGATATTACTGATTTTAAACACACAATATATAATTTCTGCTGCGAGGTGTCCCTCTATTTGCTGAGTGTTGTGTGGGGCCCCTGCAGCTGCTCAGAGCCGGCCAGCTCTGGAGCAGAACCAGTGTTTCTGAATACATGAGGCGTATGAGTGCATGAGTCTTACCAATATATAGATCACTGTAGTACTCCAGTTTTGTGTGTCCCTGTGGGGGGCTGTGCCGGACCTCCCTGTACTGTCCATTAAGCTGCAGCACTGCCTCTTTGATGTTCTTCTCAGCTTCCACACGATGCCATTGGTCATCATTCAGAGGCACCGGTGAGCGAACGCTGAGCTCCACCCGCTCACTGCCCACATCAAAAGAGAAGAAGACCACCGAGCCTCCTGGGAGCGCGAGGATACAAATCCAACACTAGTCACATTTTCAAACATCAGGCTAAGATTTTTTCACTAAAGGTGAGATCCCTCCAAGATGACTCATTTGTTGGGCATTACCAAGATATTGTTTATACAAGTTCAACATTAATACTTGAAACAGCTATTTTTTCAAACTTTTCACTGGCTCTAACATTACAGTCAGTGGTTAGACTTCATGGATAGATTTTTGTTGTGTGTTGACTTCAAGGTGTTACCTATTAAGTGAGTTAAGTTAAGTTAAGTGAGTGACAATCTGAGGTGGGTCTTTGGATTTTCATTCAATTCAAATAAGGTCTAATTAGAGGTACAATCACTAACGTACACCTGAGACTGAAGCCCCTATGAGTTGCTTTTCTTCTTCTGGCCATTAATATCTATCTACACTGTCAGGGTTTATCTCTAACAATTCTGTATCAGAAATGTTGAAATCCTTCATCATGTGCGGTGTACACACAGACACACCTCTGAGTTCAATGTGAAGGAAGTCTGTGGTTCCCAGGTTCTCCAGAAAGACCCCATGAGTGGAGGAAGTCTTGAAGTAGAAGGAGATGTCGGTGCTGGTTTCTTCTCTGAAGGAGGGGAAGTGGAGGTATGAGGCAGGACTGCTGAATGATGCTGCATTCCAGTAGTTCCCTTCAGAAAACAACAGCAGGATATGGAGCAAATATTAATGTTTCATATCTGGTGATCTGAAATATCTCTGGTGAGAGATTAATGTTTTTCTGTGTCTAAGAGAGACAGAGAGACACTCACGGTCCCCCTGGCATCTGAGTGCTCCGACTGTCAGTTTGGCCTCAGATCCAGCTCTGCCTGTGTCACCAACTACAACCTGACTGACTGGCAAATGGTCTTTGTACACCAACAGGCCTGCATCCTCCCTCCTGCGCGCGCCACACACACACACACACACACACACACACACAGGAAGACAAACAACACCTGTCAGTCAAGTCAGGACAATATCTGAAGCAGTTTTAGCTTGATTTCTGAGTCAATGATTCCTTTTTCACAGCCTGGTTAGACTTGGGCATGCAGCAAAACCAGTGACAGGCCAACAAGTGGTCAAAAGTATGATTCTGCTTTGGTTTCACCTATTAAAGCAGAAGACAATTGGAGCAAAGATGGAACAAAGAACTCAGGGAGTAAAATGAAGACAACATTTTGACACAGCCACGCCAAAACTGCAAAATCGTAAACTTGTTTATTTAGTAGTTTTAGAGTAGTGGGTGAAAAAAGAAGAAGTGGAAGAAGAAGCAGAATGAGAAGAGCAAGAAGATGTCTGTGAGGATAAAAAAAGTTTAAAAAAATCAGTAAGCGGTGACAGTGTAGAAGTATAGAAAAAAGTAGTAGGGTTCGGAACGAGCAACACTGCTGCTATAAACAGAGCGTCCTGGTGATGATAAGCAGCTGTCAAAGACGTTTTAGTGAAGGTAAGAAATGAAGTCCACTGTGAATGGACCTTGACTAGAAGTCCCTGAGCTGATGAGCAGTGGTCGACTCACCAGGAGCGCAGGTCAGCATCACAGTTGCAGTAGTATTTGGGGTCGGTGCAGTTGTGTTCAATTCCACAGGAACACTTCTGTATCCCTGGTCCTGAGCCCCCCCAGTAAGAATGCCTCTCATTGGCTCTTCCTACCCACCAGGTAAACGGCGAGCCATCTAGGAGTCAAACCAGCAGCACAGAGTCAGTTTACTCTCACTTCATTAGATCACTACATGCTTTTACTGGAAAATATCCTGCTCACATTAATGGCTTTGAACATGTGATCCTGTATTTGTCAAATCGTGTCCTACTCTGCAGGTCATGTTTTTCTCTTTCATGTCATTCATTTTGCCACCTTTATGAGCTACAGACTGCCTCAACATCTGTACCTCAGCCTGCTTACCAGCCAGTTAGTTTACAGCATGCTAGCCCTCTATCAGACCTCCTTGCCTGCTGTTGTTGTATACATTTTGCTACAACATATTGCCGCTGGCTCTAAGCAAAGACATGAACCTCATGAGAATTCATTTAATGCATCATTTGTATTCATAAATAAACAAGGTATTTTGTAGTGACGGATAGCTTACCTGGAGTGTTGAGAAGACGAGACATTCGGCAGGCGTAGGCTACATACTGTTCACAGTGCTCTGCACTGCTGGTGACCAACAGCACCTGGACACATGCAGGGAGGACAAAGAGACAGGGTTCCTTTATGCAAATGTTTTATTCTCATGAATGCTTCCTGTAGTTGATTACAATAAACCCTGTAAATGTTTTACTTATTATATTTGATGATGATGATGACGATGATTTTTAACATTGTACATTGTATTGTAGTTTACTTTTAGGTTGACTTAGTACATCTGTCTAGGGACAGCGGATGGAAAACAGCCTCCTGGCTAACTCTGGTGCATTTACAGGAATGTTTAATTTATGTACACTATCCCTGTTAAAGTAAACCAATAAAAATAAAATAAAAAAAATTGATGATGATGATGATTGTCATTAATATAATGACAAACTGTCTCTGGCAACATGGAGGGAAGTTTACCATTGTGCATTTACAATCACTTCTCGCACTGTAATGATACAAAGTTAGTTACAAACCAGCAAAGTTTCCCTTTAAATCTACACTTTAATTCTTCAGATGGTGGCTGTATCCATTACTATTAGCACCAATGCAATACACACAAAGAAGATCTGAACTCTAAGTTCTCCAGTCAAAGTGTGTGTGTGTTGACTGTGTACCTGTTCATCAGTCACATTGTAGGTGATCTGCAGCACTGCCTTCCCCTCCTGCTCTGCACTGGTGACTGATGTTTGAGGAGACAGGTTGTTCTTCAGTGTGGTCCAAACCTTTTCCTCTGAAAGACCAAGTAAACATACAGTATCAATGAGAGTCACGACACCTTCAGCAAAGATCCATCTACTACTAAGCAGTACATTAATAGGTGCATAATAACTAGTATAATGTATAGAATGACAGATTCATGATCCCATCCAGAGGAGCTACTGTAAGATACAAAAATGTGACTCATTGACAAACACATGGGAATAAGCATCACATTACAAAAGAATGTTAATACTGATAATAATGATATCAAGTAGAACTTGAGTTTTTGCAACAAACTGCAGTGAGCATTGACTAAAGCTATTTTTCTGTCATGCCCAGAATCGCATGAGAAAATTCATGGGACTAACCCTCCATCCCTCTCACAGTGAATCTCACCTGTCATGTCACAGCTGACTCTGAAGGGGGCGATAGGTCCACTGCCGTCAGGGTCAATCCAGTAGCTCCCTGAGCTCTTCCCCTGGTGCTTATACTCCTCACAGGACTGCTGATACATTGCTATAGAGGAGACACGACACACAGCTCAGCAGACACAAAACACAGGCTGCTGGCTTGTTAATACTAATTGTCCAGTCCATGTTTTATATGATGCAAGTTGTGATGTTGTATGACTGCTACCATGGCCATGTCTCTGTTATAGATCTTGATCTCAATGTGACTTCCTGGTTAAAAAAGAGGTGATATAAAAAAAAAATTTATTTACGGGTATGGCAGGTAGCTCCAGTGTATCCAGTGCCGTTACAGTTGCAGCTGAATGTATCCCATGTCTGAGAACAGCGACCGCTGTGCTCACAAGGGTTAGGCACACACCTGATGGACAGTGGAAGAAAAAAGATTTGAGCACAGTGAGAACCCTACATTTTACACTTCCTTGTGCTTTCTCATCTATTATGACATTCACCTGTCTATAATGGCACACATATCCAGGCTGACATTTTCAAAGCTTCCGATGAGGCCCTGCTCCACTGCCCTGAGGTCAGCTGGATGGTCGTCTACGTGGATCATCTGCATGCAGCCCTGAAAGGAACGCTGAAGTGATCCTGTGTTATAGCTCAGGAAGTAGCCTGGAGAAAAATGGACAGATCAGACGTCATTTTTTCAACCACTGCAGAAATAATGACACAACAAACTCTTTGCTGTTCTTGACGATGAGCAGTCTCTTTAAAATATTAGTCCAAATTGAGTAATCACCTCCAAAGTAGTAGGATCCTCCAGTCTGGATGTAGATGGGGATGGTTGTTCTGACTGTGGATGCTTCATCTCCATCCACTGTCAACATAGCATAGTACTCCAATGCAGTCAGATGGACACTGTGCCACAGGCCATCATTAAGGCCTGAACCTGCAAGGAAAAACATTAACAGGATCAAATTAACAACAACGATTACAACAATAATTGAGGAAAGCAGGTGGATGACAAGTTAAAACTAACTGAACTAACTGAGGACTCTTGAGTTGAGCTCACCTGATGAGATGTCAATACGCAACTTCTTCGTGTCATGTCTCATGAGGAAGGTTACTTTGCCCTCCGTCAGTCCCAACTCCACCCAGCTGTCAGCCAGTGTCGTATACATCAGCAGACCATTAGGGTTCCAGGTCCTGAAGGACAGACTGACTGCCAGAGTGTCGCTGTAAGTCTGACCTGGCAGCCGCAGGAAGGACGTGGAGTTGAAGAAGACAGAGACTGAGCTGGACTCAGCACACGAGAATGTCAGGTTTCTCTACAGTGAGAGAGAGAGAGAGAGAGAGAGAGAGAGAAAGAGAGGAAGGAATATTAATCATGGACTGATTAGTGATAAATGAGCAAGCACATTTGACCTCAGGATCAGAGCTTGGCCAGTCTTGGGCCGGGTGGCCTGGCATGGTATTTTGTTATTATATACCATGTACCCCCACAAGACTTTTCTCTCAGCTCATTGTTTTGGTTGTCCAGCTATTAAGCTCTGCTACCATCAACTGGAAGTCGTTTCTGATTAAGAAGCTCTGATTATGAAGTACCCTACACTACCGCAGAGAGACAGAGACGAGCTGGTGAACATAGTGGCACATGTAGAGCGGCTGTGAGCAGTGAAAGAGACAGATATTTCCCTCAGTAGTTCATGGAGACCAAAACAGACGTAATCGTGGTGGTACCTCTTTCTTGCCTACAAATACTTCTCTTTGCGATGTTCTTTGAACCACACAACAAAGACTAGCTGCTCTATCATGGTCTGTATATTATCATTATCATGTCATGGGACTTCGCAGATCTTTGTAGTACAAATGCAGTTTCAAACAGGACGTAGCAGCTACATCCAGCATCTGACAGGGTGACAGCACAGCTGAGAGCCAAAGACCTCAAATCAATGCTACAGTACAGCTACCTTTCAGTTTCATGTCTGTAAAATCTGTTGTGGTCTACTGCTGGACAATTTATATTAGTCCGTACCTGCCTTCATTGTCCCACAAGCACTAGTCTTACAATATATTCTGTTAAATTCAACAAGGAAAAACTTGACAGAAAAATGCAGCGTGAGCAATCATGCAAAGATTAAATTCAGAGTTGGTTTGTCCTGGTCTGAAGACAAGACCCAGCTCTGCCTTCATATACTTTTGGATGTCTTAATATATAACAGGGCACTGTGGTGATTTAGTACTCGGTTTTATACGTTTGGGAGTCTTGTGATAGTCAAATTTTAAACCAGGAAAGTCATAACCAAAGCAGCAGAAGCAGAGATTTTCCGACTTTACGCCCTCGTGGGCCAACCAACAAAAACCCTTGATCCCACCTGTCCAATATTGCATTAGTTACGCTTTCTATCAGTAGAACATCCCTGCCTTTTAAATGCCTATTTCTTCTTAAATCCATGCCCCCAGTTTATAATGCAGCCCTGTCGCTGGCCTCCAGCTCAGATCTCCAGCCACATCATGGTCTCCAGGCCAGTTCCACCTTCGACATTGGCCTCCAGCCCAACCTCTGGCAGGGCTTCACCTTCGTAGCCCCCACGGACATCCTTCCCACTTCCCCAGTTCCCTAATAATAATAATAATAATAATAATAATATAAAATCTCATAAAGTATGTGTGCATAGGCATGCCATTCCATGGTAATAGCAGTAGCTCGCTAAAAATGTTTTTAATCTGTAATCTTATTGGCTTTATTGCTGAAACACGAATGACCCATGACCAAAATACATTCATCAGCAGTGGAAAGGGGAGCGCAAGGTTTTTAATAATTAAGAGGAGCAGACTCTGAGTTGTCCACGACATCTTTCAACCATACAGCCAGATGAGCGGACCGCCACAGGGAGAGAGGCAAGACAGCCAGAATATGAGCCGTGCTAATCCAACTTGGATTTAAGGCTGCTCATGGCTGATGCCTGGTCGCAGGTTATCAATTTGCCTTCATCTTTACGGAGACTTGTCTCACCTCAACTCTGGATCAAGTTGTTGGACTTGACAAGCTGTGTACTGAGCCAACAGAGCACAGGACTCCTTTACACTACTGACAAAAACTTGAGCTTTGAGCTTGGTGCTCAAACACAGTCAGAGTATTTGGAAAGTGTTTCCAAGGTGTCAAGCTTTTAATGAAAGGTTCAGGTCAAGTGTGTAAGTGTACATGTATATAAATAACTGTATTTATTGTTTGTATTTATATTATACCTACCCTTTTCTAAATGTGTTTGTTTAAAGGCTTGCTTGGCGTGTAGCACAAAGAAACAACAACTTTCATTTGGTGTGCAATGCTGTGTTGTGTAATAACAAATAAATGACCTTGATACCTCGAAATATAAAGTAGTATTCAACTTTAAAGACCAGGTAGACAGATAAAAACAACGTAAGCTGGGTCTTACACAACATATACACACAAAGAGCCAGAGAGAGTTGGCTTACAAAGCTGGAGGTGTCCACTTTCTTCCTGCGGACCAGGTTAGTGATGTTGTCTCCATTGTAGGTGATTCCCTCCATGCAGCCCACAAAGTTCTCTCTGCCTCCTGAGCTCGGCTTCACTGATACAGGCAGCCCTCCAAAACTGATCTGAGGACACAGCACAGTGGACAACATGGACTTAATAACATTAATCTTACTGGGTTTTTTTATTGTACTACACAGCTATGGTCATGGAGATGGGACAGGTGACATGTGTGTCATCACCCCTATGTAGAATCTTTAAAGCATGATAAATGGACGATATCTTGGGTAACAACACTGAATGGAATAATGCTTTATGATGGTTTGTTACTGCTTGCCCAACAAACTTCAGCAGGTTAATACCATTATTGTGTGTTGATTGTTCACATCATCACTGTGTGCTGAAATGACCACAATAACTCACAGACCTTTGAACAAAGGTCTCAGGATTGTGACATTAGTGGGCGATGATGAAAATGACTGACAGCATGACCCACGGGGAGTCTTTACCTCATAGTCCAGGTCTAGGTGGTCAAACTCTCCGTTGGTCCTGAACTGCTGAGTGTGGTGGTCCAAAGTAAAGTTGACATTCCTACGGTAACGCTCTATAACAACTGAGTGCCAGTGGTCATCATCCAGTAAGCTTCCACTGGTCACAGAGGTGTGACCCTGAATTGAACCATACTGGTTACTGCCTGTAGAGAAGCAAGCAAATCACACCAACAGGAGTAGGCTGTAAATTGATCATGTTGCTTCTGACAACATTAGACAATACAGCCATCAGATTTCTAATAGAATAGAATAGCCTGCCTCAGGAGACTTTTACAGTGCTTTTGCTGTCGTTGGAACCACACAAATGTTATGGAAGGCTACCTAAGTTGATGCTGAGCTGTAGCCTTGCCCTGCGGAGCTCCAGCGATATGTAGTCTCCCTGCTGTCCCTCTCCGTGGAGTAGGACCCCGTCTCGAGCTGTGGTTCTAAACTTAAGAGATATGACATCCTTCACAATCTTCATCTTCTTACTCCTGAAGCGGTAGGAAATGACGCCATGGCCGTCAAAACTGATCACATCTGCCCCTGAAAGACAAAAAAGGAACAAAATTCTCTTTCCTGCCAATTGAAAAGGTCTTGGATTTAGAACCGCCAAATCGGGTAGCTGTGCTTGTAATGAGTTTCTTTGTGTCTTTATCTTATTTTAATCATCAAAGTTGTAAGCAGGGTATTACATTCACTTTGACAGTTGGGGAGTCAGGACTAAACCCCTTAAGATGTCTCATCTCATTTTGTTCCAGATGCAAAGGAACCTACCATTCGCGGGACTCAAGATGGTGTTAAATTCCTTGCAGCAGAAACTGGGTGCTCCTATCAACAGCTCCATCCGGCTGTTTTTTTTAATGTACATTTTCCATTCACAAGGCCAAACACTATCATGTCAGCTGCTTCTGTCATATTAACAAAGCTACTGTGTACTACTGTATGTTCACTGATCTATGGTGTCAAGGTCCATCATTAAGTGCCATAAATCTGCGATGATTTTTGTTAATTTTCCATAAATAATTAATCAAAACAATGTCTTGCTTTGACGAGGGAAAGACTGATTATTGGGGCTGATATTTAGCATTTTTCCCATTATCAGTATCAGGGTTTTTTGGGTGACAAAATACATTAATTTAAAGGTGCGCTACTTTGGCTCTGCTGAAGCATCCTCCGCCTAGGAAATGATGCTTCTCCTGTGTCAGTTTGTTTGTTAGGTGGTTGGTTTGTCAGCAGGGTTACAGAAAAAACTACTCAACAGCTTTCCATTAAACTTGGATGGAGGATTGATCTCAGCCCAGAATAGACCACATTCACTTTTCAAGAAAGGGCTTTTTCTTTTATTTCATGGATCTTAATTTAATATAAAAACCTGGTGTATTTAGGAGGCTGGAATTCATGAGTGAGCTGGTGGGCTTAAATTGTGGGTAGATGGGCAGTTATTGGTGGTGTGTAATTAAGAGTAATACAAGGTTATCAAGTCTGATATGAGCAAATCTGCCTGCAACATGGTGAGAAAACACTTAAAGTAACAGTTGGGGTCTTTTGATGTGTGGTTGTATGAGGTGTATGTACTTATCCCTAGTCTGTGCGTTACTGGCAGTAGATGACCATCAGCTGTCCGCCTGTGTGGCGAGGCAGCCCTACTGTTCATCGTCATAATGTAAAACATTTCCCAAACTTAAATATCCATTAATTTACTTATTATCTACACATACTCATCCTCTACTGAGTCCCATGGGTTTGAAGTGTATCCCAGCTCACAGTGGGTGGGGAGCTGGGTGGACCTTGGACGTGCGCCCAGTGCTGAACAGAGTGGTTGAATCAGGTTACGCTCTCTTGTACACTTGTACTCACAATATGAGCAGCCGTAGAGATCCAGACGTACTCCGATGCGTCCCTTGCTGCTCCACTCCACTGGGATGAAGCGGATGTATCGAGCCAGGATGGTGTGCTGCAGCTCATGACGAACCACACCCTCACTGTTCTCGTTCCCCTCAAATGTCTGAAATACACAGCAGACAAACGTGCTGCAGGTAATTCTCCATAGTACGAGTGATGTTTGCAAGTACACATTTCCATAATTTCTGAAATAATGTTCTTTTTTCATCAGGGTGACTGTGGTTCAGGAAGTAGAGTGTGTTGTCTCCTGATCACAGAGAAGGAAGTGAGTTATCTGTTATCTTAGGATTTCAAAATTATTAACTAGATTTTTTATCCCCAACAGACATTTGAGAAGGCATCACTGTCACTGGACACACTGAGCTGCACTAATTCCAGCAGCAAGTAAATCTTTGTTCAATTTTTGACACAAATTGCATTAAAAAAGCTTGGACGAAATTTCATTATAATACCTCATTAGATTTTTACTTACCCAGATGTTTCCATCCTGTAGATAAGGCCTCCAGTTTTTTTGTGTGTCACTGTAAAGCAACCGATACTTGCTGGTCCAATCAGAGCTGCTATAGCGACCCTGAGTCACTATGGCAACCACCTGCTTCCTCAAACCCAGGTCCACCTGTAACCACTGGTTGCGGTTTGTATCCAAGGGTGACCAACCTCCAGCACCTAGTTTTGCAGGTGTCATAAAGGTGAACAGGGTGACAGATGGCAGGAAAAAGGGAAAGAAGAGCAGAAAAATCTATGTGAAACATTTGGAAAAAAGTGTCTTCAGCTTACAGCAGTGTTGTTTATGTTTGTGTACCGCTTCTTTAAGAGACCCCCCCTTCGATCCGGTGCTACAGTCTATGCAGTGTGACCACATGGTTGGCGAGCTTTGTTCTTCTTATCAGTATCTGAAGACATCCATTACATTTCATGACTTTGAGAACATTGCTGGTAGGTTACTCTAAGTTTAGACAGCTACCTTATTTGTGAAGACTACTTTTTAGTTTGAGTTTAATTTGCAAATGAATATACTGTATACTATGGTAGCAGCTAGTCCTGTAGAGCAGGCCAATTCAACTAGAAGGGTTTAAACCTTTTAATGAAAGAAGATTATGCTGCGTACTGCTGAAGACAATAAAGATCTATAAAACAAATCCATCAAATACAACGAAAAGGGCCAGAGTGAGGTTGCAAATCGCACAAAACACCAATTTCTACATAATGTTGCTTTAAGGGCTGCATTCGGCACATATCGACAGTAATGTGAGGTAAAATGTAGCTGTTATCGGTTTGTGACCTCAAATTGGGTACAACTGAGGACAAAATGTGTGCAGAACCCACACATAATTCATATTTCTGAAGGTTCAATGTAAAAAGGTTTCAAAAAACTGCAAAGTCATAAAATCAAAATCAAAGTCATAAAAAATTTGAAGGTGTAGGGTTGGGCCAATGCACGATGCCATGAGTGATGGAGCTGGCACAATAATCAACCTGTAAGCTGATGTTTCTACATCCATGGTCTTTTATTCAGCTCAGTCAATGGTGTTTCACTCGATGGCATTCTCTTTATGAGCCCTGACCTTGGTAACAGCCTTCTTAGATGGCTCCTTTACTTTCAGGAAGGAAGCAGTTGTCATTACAACAGACATGTTTTACCGCTGGCTTTTCAGGCCAGAAGACAGAAAGTTAACAGTAATTCATTTGGCACCAAGATAATCATATAGCGAAGAGGCCAGCTGAGGTCAGAATGAAGATCCACATTTTTGGCACTTGCATATTGAAAGAATTACATACCGAACCAGTATCATCCTTCTATGCAGCAGCAACCAATATGCAGTGACAAATTCCAAAATACCAACCCAAAAAAGAGGACAATATGATTCAATGTGCATAGCAGGAACTATACAGTACAAGTCATTACAAAGCCTTACCTTGTTTCCGATTGAGTTTAGCGTAACCAGCTCCATATGCTCGGGCAAACACTGATGAACTGGTGAAGGAGCTGTAAGGGAGAGGAGTGGCCAAGCTGTCTTCACACTTTCCTGAACAAGTGAGACAACAAACAGACACACAGCTCAGTGATTAAATATGCAGAAGAAGCCTACAACATGAACTGAAAATTGTGGGGCAGCTGTAGCTCAGGAAGTAGAGCGGGTCTTCCAGTAATCACAATGTCGCTCATTCGAATCCCTGGGAAGAAAATGAACCCTCAAGTTGCTCTTGATGAGCAGTTGGCACCTTGCGTGGCATCCTCTGCCATCTGTGTGAGAATGTGACAAGTGTTGTAGAAATGCTATAGAAATGCAAGTCCATTGACAACAAAGATGGAAAAGATACATGAATGTAGAAACAGACAGTTGAATAGTCTGACAATTGAAAGGCTGTGTGATATGGCCTTAAAGTGATGTCATAATATTTTTATATACATACATACATATATACAGTATATATAGCTTCTACAAATTATTATACTATTGTTTATAACTGTCATTTTCAACACAATGTGAAATCAGAGACTGCTGTGCCAACAGACACCGGTCTCCACCACAACATGTGTGTTTATAACATTGATGCTTGGCGCTCACACACAGTAAAAACAGTGTTTCCCAGATGTTGAACTTTTGATATGACCACATTTTCATCATGATCTTGTTGCCGCTGCCTACATACACCCTTACACAGATTCAAAAGATGTACTACATTTTTATGCATACTTATAAATAAATAACTGTGTACAGTGCCTTGCAAAAGTATTCAACCCCCTTGAACTTTTCCACATTTTGTCACATTTTAACCACAAATGTAAATTTATTTTATTGGGATTTTATGTGATAGACCAACACAAAGTGGTGCATAATTGTGAAGTGGAAGGAAAATGATACATGGTTTTCAAATATTTTTAGAAATAATAAACATCTTGCTGTTCTCTACCAGCGATGCACATACTGAAGACTACTACATACTGAGACTGAAATATTTGACCATTCTTCCTTGCAAAATAGCTCAAGCTTAGTCTGATTGGATAGAGAGTGTCTGTGAACAGCAATTTTCAAGTCTTGCCAGAGATTCTCAAGTTGATGTAGGTCTGGACTTTGACTGGGCCATTCTAACACATGAATATGCTTTGATCTAATCATTCCATTGTAGTTCTGACTGTACGTTTAGGGTCGTTGTCCTGCTGGAAGGTGAACCTCCACCCCAGTCTCAAGTTTTCTTACAAGATTGTCCTGTATTTGGCTCCATCCATCTTCCCATCAACTCAACACTCCACAATTCTACGCCACTTTGTGTTGGTCTATCACATAAAATCCCAATAAAATACATTAACGTTTGTGGCTGTAACATGACAAAATAGTTCAAGGGGGGAATTATTAAGACAAATATCTTAACTAAATGAAATGAAATGCAATTCAATTTCATCATCAATTATTGGACAAGGTGAACTTTGTCATAACTTTATACTCTACAGTGCTTCACATTTTATTAGTCTAATTTAGTCTTTTATTTAGGCTTTCAAATCACTCTAAAAGCCTGTTAAAGTGATTACACTTTGATTTGGTCTTGATCATCACTGATCAGCGGCGCAAGAACAGAAAATTGCTTTATTTTTTTAAAAAAAATTCACCATTGTTTTCTTTGTAACTGGACATATTCTTACCATAATGCTGGTTTGTGTTTATGTGTCTGATTGTTTTGGTTGGTCTTTGTTCTCTACACGTTTATCAGAATTGATATCAGATGGAGTTTTGGGCAGGGGGAAGGGTCACAGCTCTGCGTGTGTGTGTGTGTGTGTGTGTGTGTGTGTGTGTGTGTGTGTGTGTGTGTGTGTGTGTGTGCGTGCGTGTGTGTGTGCGTGTGTGTGACAGGTGCAGAGAATGGTAATGAGCTTCCTCATATGCATTACAAAACAACAAGCCAAGCATGTATTAATCAGTTTAAAGGAACAAGAAAGAGATTACGTGCTCGATGGAGAACCTGGAAATAACCGCACCACTGTACTGACAGCTCATCTTTCTGAGGAACATTTATGAGTTATTTGATCAATGAAGAGTGTGAAGCATGTTCATGTTTAAATATACAATTGCATGAAACTTGTAACACAAGTAATTATTGCTTGAATGTAAGAAATAAACTGGGGATGTTTCATGGTGATATGATTTAGATGAAGCAGCGACATTTTTTCTTTGATTCTGGCACCTCTGCGGACAAAAGCAGTATGAGCACCACTTTCTTTAATACAAAAATCTATTTGCAGGATTCATGGTGAGGTGGGATATTGAATCTACGTAAGGCTATGTCAAATTTATAACAACTGTAATAAGATAATGGTGAAACAAAATTAACTTTGTTTAACTTGTTTTTGTGCAGTTTGAAGCCGATTTATTGGTCAGCTGATTTTATCATTTTATCTTAAATGGGCCCATCAATAGCCCTTTTAACACAGAGAAGGCGGCACATTTGCTCCAATGTAAGGCCGGCAAATCGCCGCCTTCTCTTTGTAAAAACACGTGCTAGCTGACAGCTAGCGGACTCAGCCAAACAGCTCAACTGGCTGTCAGCTACAGAGATCCAGGAGACTCTAGCATCTCCTGGATCTCAGCGGCTTTCCAGTTGCTCATGTTGACGTCCGCGGATGAAGTGATGGACTGACTGCTGTGATCAGCTGTTTCCTGGTTTTAAAACTCCCCGGTGGTGGCCCGCACAACAGTGCACATCATCGACACCTCCGACCATCTCACACAGAGGCCGGCACATTTACGCCTCGTGTTTACATAGAGGCGGAAATATGTGTACCCTCCAAGGAGGCATATTGCCGACCTATTTCCAGAGTAAAAAAAGATGCACCTGTGTGTAATTCAAGATTCAAGATTCAAGATTCAATTCATACAGAAAGTTGCCGCTGTGGATCCTAAAGAGTCGTGGCGGTACACGTCATGATGATGATGATGTGTTTTTTCAAGGTGTTTCCCCCACTGACAGTTTCTAATCATATGGATGCTCATATGGATAATGTGCTGTGATTGAGATCCTGACCCACCAAACATCCTGGAAAGTTAAGTTTTTCACTCTGAATAATATAATTACATAATCGCCATCAGTAAACTGGACGCTTTCTGAGTATCTCACTCACAGGGAGGGAGGGCTGTTTTCTGGGGGAAACTTAACACTAAAATCTCGGTCAGGAGGGCTGATTTTATTCAAGACAGTAAC
>OMLP01044238.1:81168-94133 GCA_900302685.1 Spondyliosoma cantharus
CGTTATTATTAGCATTACTGGTATAGTATGCTGGTTTGGCCTTATGCTATAGTCCAGAGAGCCAACCACCAAATTAGCCACGGTTGCTAGTGTGTGTGTGTGTGTGTGTGTGTGTGTGTGTGTGTGTGTGTGTGTGTGTGTGTTAGCCTAACAGTTACTTACGGGATGCTGAGGATGCAGCGGTGGAGGTGCTGATGATGCCACACAGGACTGGCAGCAGCAGCAGCGCGGTCAGATAAGACATCTTGTCAGAAAATCCACAGTCAAAGAGACCGACAGGGACAATGAAGCGGTGCGGGGCGGTGCGGGCTTCCCTCCGCCGGGCTGTCTGTTGTTGCGGTGATACACAGCCAAGATGCCTCTTTCTTTATCAGTGATGAAAACAGTGGCTGTCCGTTCGCTGCGTCCTGTACGTAATGTCTTCTTCCTCCTCTCCTCGCTTATCAGCTTGCCCAGCGGCACTCCAGTGGGGTTTGAACGACAACCTCCGGATCGAGCCTGTGGAAAGAACACGTTTGAGCTGCAGGCCGGGCCTCTAGCTCCAGGTGCATGGTCAGACAGACAGACAAGAGCAATGAAACCGTTAGAACTGCCTGGCTAATCAATACACCCCCGCTCTCTGTCTCACTTGGTATGGTCCGCACAACAATACAGGGCTCCCTGAAATAAGGAGGAGACAGAGGGGAGCGGGAGGGTCCACACAGGCCCCCCGGAGGGAACACAGGAAAGAGGTAACAACAAAAAAGGCACACAAAGCTCAGTGTTTTCACAAGTGAGATATGAAAAAATCGGGGAAATAACATGTTTGGTAGACCTAGATGCTTTTAAAATATAACAGGGTAGAAATAAAATAGAATAATAAATTAATGCCCACAAAAGCTTGACATCAAACCTCAAGATAAAAGTAAAAAAACAAAGAACATTATAATGGTAATAATAAAAACAAGAACTACCAGCAGGTACATACAGCATGAATTCAAGATCAATATCAAGACATGGATAGACCAGACTGACACATCAGCCAGCCTCCTCTGGCATCAGGCTCAGGGGGGGAAGCTCACATGTTGTACTGCTGTGTTCTGGGTTGAAAGGAAAGTTCTGTAAATATAGGGATCTGACAGATTATTGTTATTTATACCATGGTCTGGGGGAATACTCGATTCTGATTGGCTGCAGGGTGTCCATTAACCCCTGATATAATATATTGTCCATATTATGGACACCTACTAAGTAGTTCCAGTCGAATTGTCTGTTCACCGCTCTAAATTAATGCATCATTTGTTTGTGAAAATCTTGATATTGGTTTAGGGAAATGACATAACTGGTTAGCTAGCTAGTCTTGTCGTTTAACAGACTGTCAAATTATATTTACTGTTTGTCAACCGTACGCAATGTTATTGACTTTGAATCTTGCTAGCATAGCGTTAGCTTTCCGGCTCATTGCTGAGCAGAATAGCATATCTCCCATTGCCAAGTCATATCTAAGGTCCATCCTATTTACTGGAGGAGTGAACAATGTTTCCATTGCATAAGAACCTTACGGGAGGGTAATGATTGTTCCAGGTATTAGTCAAACCCTCAGGCGTTACCAGGGAAACTCTGCTGCTCATCGGACGGTTCTAGGGCCTCCGCGTCGTCCATTAACTCCTGATAATGGACACCTTGTCGGGCATTATCCCTTACTTCACCTCTTCCCGATTGAACAGCAACTGAAAAGACATTTCATATTAAAATAACATAATTGATAAATCCGGTTAACTTCTGTTTTACAACAGCTAACGTTAGCATTCGACCCCTTCCAAGCTAACATTACTGTTTGATGGTGTTAGACCATAAAATTGGAAAGGTTAATTCTAGAATTTCAGAGTGGATCTTGGATACATTTACTCAAACCTAGAATTGATATGTGCTTGACATTATTAAACAGTAATGTTAGCTAGGAGGCGGTTTAATGCTAACGTTAGCAACAGTAATGGGTTATGAATGTTGTTTGACCTTGAATATGACCATCCAACATCTTCTCAGTTGCCAAACAATTGTGGAGTGGTGAAATTTTAACAATTCATCAGATTTCCTACATTTATGCAACTTTCAAAATGGAAAACAGTAGCATTAATATTATCTCAGCATTCAAGCTTCTCACCCTGAGCAAGGTGTATAGAAAAATGCCCGGCTTGTGAACCATTCACTGCTGCCAACTCTTTTCCAATGAAAGTAGCTAGCACTAGCTCATTTACATATTGATGACATCATCACGTAGTCATTTGCACAGTGCTTACTGGTTGTGTCTGTTGCTGTGAGGGGGAGATTATTTTAAGCCATAGGTTGATAGAGAAATCTTTACCAAATAATCACAAACTCACTACAGGGACAAATATATTTGAAGTAAAAACAGTAAAGGGAGGGAGAAGATCAAACGAACTATATACATTTTTACAAGATAGAGGAACATCCTAATCTGGAGAAAGGGTGAGAGAGAAGCTCAAATGAACTATGTACATATCAGAGAAAATATTATCCGGTCTCAAATCCACAGAGCCCTGCCTGCCCCAGCCAGCCCCCACAAACTGGCCTGCCGCCTGCGAAGCCGCGCGAGAGGGGATGGGAGAGACCCCGGCGCTGCTGCAGAGGAGCTGTGGACTGTGATGACTCTGAGCAGCATGTCAATTACAATATAATATATTTCTCGTCTTTCCCCTGATGATCAGAATACGTCGCTAAATTTGTCGCTAGTCGCTTTTTAAAAATAAAGTCGCTAAGAGGGTCTGAAAAGTCGTTAAATCTAGCGAGAAAGTCGCCAAGTTGGCAACACTGGAACCATTGGGCCCTGCACAGGCATAGGCAGAGTTTGACATTTGGGCTGGGGAGGCCAAACATTTTATAACCAATGTTCATATAAGCAACAATTTTGTTGAACCTATTTCGGACTCAATGTAGTGACATTTTTCAGCCACTTGGGGGGGGGGGGCAAACCCCCTCCTGCCTCCCTGTTCGAGGCTTATGTGCACTGGGGAAGGTAAGATTAACTAATTCGTATTGGTACAGGGACACGGGCGGGCAAGATGGGAGTGCATCGGTAAAGCAGCTGTAAATTGATTCAATTTTGAAAGTGATTGGTTATTAAATGCCTGCATCTGTAAAATCCGATCTATTTCATTATTATATCCTTTATTCATTTGTTTAGAAATGGGACCAACCCCCCAAAAAATATATTTTATTCTTCCAAAATTGGACCTAATATACGTTAATGAGCACCACGGATGTATAGTATTGCGTGTGTCGCAGATGTATAGGTTACAATGAATGTTATTTATTTGTAAGCAGTTATGGAAAGGTTAATTCATTTGTATTGTTCATAATATAAATTGATATTGGTTTGTGCTACTCACAGGTGAGTTAGCCTCTCAGTTGCTTTGAGAGCATTAAGCATAGTTTTTCATATTGCACTGGATTGGTCTTGATAATCTTGAGATTCTTTATTTAATCCTTTATTCTGTTAGCCAGGTGTATAAAAAGTGCACAGCACATGTGTTTTTTTAATGTTGACAGTGTATTGAGATGCGTGTCGTATTGGCCTCACACCAGAGATGCCCAACCCTAATGTGTACACATACATGGTTCCTTAATTTGTGACTAGTTACCATGTGGGATTTAAAGGATAAATTCACCCAAGAATGAAAATTCATAATCTACTCACCCAGAGGCCGTATTTAAAGTCAGGTGAAGTTTCGTAGTCCACAAAACATTCCTGGAGCTTCACAGCTAAACAGCATCACCTTGTTCTCCTCAACAACTGAGGTAGCCGGGGACATGTTTTAAAACCGCAAATGGCTTCACACAGCTCAGCTTGCAAAACCCAAGTCCCTGTAAAGCCCCAAGATCCCAAATTGATTTATAAAGAT
The DNA here is from genome assembly GCA_900302685.1 of Spondyliosoma cantharus. Classification (NCBI taxonomy): domain Eukaryota; kingdom Metazoa; phylum Chordata; class Actinopteri; order Spariformes; family Sparidae; genus Spondyliosoma; species Spondyliosoma cantharus. The sequence goes on from OMLP01044238.1 coordinate 85,071, forward strand.
GTTATTTCAACCCTCAACCCCGGTTGAGCTTATCACCCACTTCAGACAGGATGCATGCTTATGCTTTTAGCTTAGCAAATACACTGAAGATTTCATCTTAAAAAAGGGTGTACATAACATTTTTTAAAATAAATTTGGGATCCGGGGGCTTTCCCTACTAGCATTAAGTCAGGTACAGCCAGAAGTCATGAGAATTTTCTTGATTGCTAACTGAGGAATAGTAAGGGTCCTGGCACACTCTGAAGAAGCAGTCAAAAAAGGAATTGTTGAAGTCAGTATACAGATAGGGAAAATGACATTAACATTCAATCCAAAACAGAGAAGGTAAGTAAAGAAGTAGGGGAGCTAAACCGAAAAAGTAAGTCACAATAAGTAGGCTGAGAATTAGGCACAGCAAGCTTAACAGCACACTTTTGAACATAGTAAATGCTGAGATAGTCGAGCATATTCTTACAACATACAGGAAATGGACTTATGAGTGACAAGAAGTGATGACACAATTCTGAGAACAGTCATAGGTTTTTTGGAATTGCCATCACTAAGAAACATATCTTGGTCATCACACATCACCACCCTGGCTAAAAAAGCACAGAAAAAGATTTGCTTCCTGCAGAAAAGTCAACAAGTTAAACTGTTGTGTTTTAAATATGACATTAAGTTGAGGAAATATCCTGATGTGATGACAGCTGAGTTGATTCTGGTGAGTAGAACTTAGCCACTGGATGAAGAGCTTGAGGAGGATGGGGTGGAGGAGGTCACATGAAATGACAGCTGGCAGCAGAGAGGAGACTGGTTTTAAGTTTGACAGCAGAGACATGATTGGCTGATAATGTTCATGGCAGAATGTTGTAGGATAAATGGAAAGGGAGAAAATTCAACTCCCATGGTCAGGTAGCAGGGAGAGAGGTGAATGAAAATACAGTCTTCATGATTGAACTTACACTGAGCCTCATTCCAGTTAGGAGAGACTCATATTTTTGATTGATCATGGAGATTTAATGCCATGTGTACAAAAGAGAATGAGAAAGTCTTTGGCAGTCATTGAGTACCAACTGAAATAAAAGCTCATTGAACTCAGCAAAAATTAGGACCTTTCAAAAGAGACAAAAACCATGCCTGCACTCTAAATAGGTCAACAACAGCTTTACATTTTATTAAAGGGCATGGTTTTTTCCCCTTATAAATAACCACAACCACGCAGCACCCAGCTGTGTGATCTGACTGACAGTGAAATAACTACATCATTATGTCTTGTAAAAAGCCTGAATACATGCCTCTTCAGACAACAAGCAAACAACTTGTAAAATGCTGAATGGAGTTCAGATTGATCAGAGCTTTGCTGTGATGAGACATTGTTTCAAAACTTACCAGGTCTTCTTAATCCATTAGTCTTTCATATATAGACCTGATGTTTTTTAATTTTAAGTAATATGCTATATTGGTTTATAATAAATATGGATTACCTATTAAAAAAAAAACGTGAAAACACGATTTCACAACTTTGAAATTGCCCAACAGAATGGAGACTGCTAGAGTTTACTGCCTGAACTGAACTGAACTGAACTAGAGAGTTTGGTTGAAACAAGGCAATATGAAACATTCACTCCAAACTAATTGACACCATGTCGACGAACCAGCACTACTCACTTGGGTCACTTCACACAAGTTGGAAATATTCCATGTGGTTTGAGGAAGGGGCGACACCTGGATAGGAGGCAACAGACCTTGACATAATGATGACTGTTTTGTTGTTGATATCAATGCTTCATATACTTGGACGTATCTGCAATATCAAAGAAAGAGTGGAAAGTAATATACAGCAGCCACACTCTGTGCCACTGACTGTATAAAGTAGTGGGCAGAGCCACCGTCATGTCACCCACAGGTTTCCGAGGAGCCAGAATGAAGCTCAAAGAGGGTACTGACCATTGCCGTCTTTACAGCACCTGACTCCACCTAACTCCCAGCTAATAATAAATGCAGGTGGAGTGTGGGTGGAGCTGAAGTGAGCCTATTTAGTTAAACCTGTCTGTATTTCGAGTATAGCTGTACATGACAGTTGATTTCAACACCTTCATGGCCCATTATGGCAGGCGAGAGTGAAGAGAAATCCAGTATTTAATCTCAGTGGTTTAAAAAACAAACCCCTGGGGCCGAATCTATAAAACTCTGTGTAGGTGTGGAAATCTGTGTACACACAAAACAGGAAACATGTATTCACAGTTTTTACGTCAGGTGTATAAAAACCCATGTACGTCTGTTCCCACATGTCTTTTCCCCATACATCTCAATCTGCACATCTGCCCTCCACACACAGAACTCCATGTGTACTCATGGTTTAAACATTTGGCACCCGGTGAGTTTTTCTAGATTCTGGAGGAACTTCTGAAGCCCTGAAGCTCCAGGCTCTGCCAGCGGAGGTCGCTTGCTCCAGCAGGTCTGCCAGTTACTGCCAACAGAGCTGCACGTTAATCCAAAACACAGTCTGTCCCTCAATGGTGTCTTTCAGTACAATTTACTGCACAAAAAGTCATAGTATTTGGCCGAGATCTACATAAAAAATTCTCCAGAAGGTACCAACACCACAAATACTGCCAGAGAGATCAAGGTCAGTGGTTGAATTAGCTGAGGTGAAGCCAAGCAGACAGCTTGTCGGTACCTGTCACTCAAAGCGGCCATGCCCATAATTATTTGTAACTGTACGCCTTAATATAATTAAACTGGTGAATTTAAACCAGTATTTAGAAATTCATTATCCTGTGCAGTTGTAGGGATAAATCAGGTATAGAGCCCAAAACAATTTTTTGTTCCAGGCTGTAAACATGTTTATTTCTGCTATAAAGATGGCTATGTTAACATGGGACTGACTCGCTTTTAGAGCCAGCCTCAAGTCGCCATTCCAGGAAGTGCTGTGTTTGGTACATTTGCTTCAATTCTCAGAACGCGAGTTTGGCGCTTGGCCAAGAAGATCCCACCGTAGAAAGACAGCTGCAGCTTTTTGGATCTGTGTCCAGCAGCAGTTTGGTCAGATGTTGGCGATGAGCAGCTGAAATGCCATTTTCACGTGTCGCAGTGTACGTTTGAGTATGTCTTACAGCTGATTAAACCAGCCCTGACATGGAAGATGACATGGCAGCAGGGTGAACAGACTGTGTCTGGGTGGGTGTTGTCTTTTAGTATCTTTGGGCTCTGTGCAGACATCTCACTGATGTCACTGATGCTCTGTAGATGGTACCAGTGAAGTTCTGGTGGTTTTAATGACCGGCTGTAGAGCCTTCCTGTACTGGGCTTTGATGAACCATGTCAGTTTGTGATGTTTCCAGTCAGGATGCTTTCTATTACTACTCTGTAAAACCTGACCAGAGTCTGAAATTTAGCCTTACTAAGTTTCTGTTGGAAGTAGAGCCTTTTCTGTGCTTAGAATTCAGTAGTTACCATCACCATTATGCCATAAACAACTGTAAGGCTTTCCCTGAGATACCATCACATCTATCTAACTGATTTATGAGGATGGTATGATCAATGGCATCAAAAGGTAGAACTTACATCAAGTAAGACCAACTTGGAGCATTCCCCGCATTCCATATCAGACTGGTGAAGTCAGTTAGCAATTTGCACATCAGGTTCCCTTCGGCTGCAGCAACACTTGACTCCAGTGTGGCTTTCATCAGAGTCATCACACCACATGTCATAAAGAACATTAAAATAATATCCAAATTGTTATTTCTATAACCAATGGGGCATTTACATGTGTTCAAGAATTAATATAAAAGAGACAGAGTCCACTAACTTAATGGAAGTCCAGTACTAAACTGCTGTAGTGCCCCTTAACAAATATATGTTTTTAGTGTGCCTCAAAGCAAATGTATAGTTACTTTGAATGCAGTTGTTAGGCTGTTATTTAAAAGAGCCAGTCTCAGTTTGTTATGTTCTTACCAAAAATGTGGTACTGACTCAGACTGTATTTGTCATAAAGCCTGTTTCATCACACTGTTTCAACATAATGTATTATCACTACACCCACATACCATTATTCTATGTTGTTTCTCAAGACTTGACTGGACTGATTCACCAGAGGAATGTGCTTAGCTGACAGGAAATGTCTCCAGATGGTCAGTCAGAAAGGAGAAATGACATTCGTCTAATCCCACAAAATACACGAGTACAGAGAATTACATTTAGTGTGTGTGTGTATGTATGTGATTTAAAGGTAAATCCTTGAAAGGACAGAAGTCACAGGGGAACAGTTTGGTTGCATCATGTATTGGAGGATTAAGATACAGTAAATTTTAAAGCACTTTAATATAATGTATTTCATTCAAAAGACAGGATGTATCAAATGCATCACATTTCATGCAAAATGACCTTTATATTACATCCAACATCAGCAAGATTAGAACACTCAGTATACGGATACAATTGATTATAATTGTATCTTCTTTTTTATTGATTTTACAGAATAATTGCACTTGTAGATTGCCTAATATGTTATATGAAACATATATTCCCACATGGATACCAAAAACAAACAAACAAATCAGAAAAGGAAACAAAAGACAAAAAAATGAACAGAGCAGAAACAGATGCTGGTGCCAGTATTTACAGGTCAACTAAGTCAGACAATGCTCTTTAATATGACCAAATATGCAATGTCCTCATCACCATCCAACGAAGGCAGTATACAAGTGTAGAACTGCAGGGAAATGTAACTGTTTAGCATGAGAAAGGAAAGGGGTGCACATTGTAGAGATTTATTGTACAGATCCTTAAAGAGTGTGTCCATTTTTTCCAAATGAATCCAGTTTAAAAGTGATTTTATCCAAAACACCATTCTGTCAGTTGCATCTTTCTTAATTTTGGGCAGCAATAACATAAGTGAAGAAACTCCAAACAGGGCAGTAAATGGGTCTGGTCGCATACAAGGTTAGGCTGCAAGAAGTCACAGTGTGTGTGTGTGTGTCTTGAACTAGTACTCATAAGTAGAATGCGGTGTCTTCTGTGATGTGGTTCTGGTGCTCTGGCTGTTGAGGCTCATACGTCTCTTCAGACAGGGGATATTCTTTGCCATCAGCCTTCTGAAGTGACTCTGGAACTTCTTTCCAACAAATGTGTAGAACACAGGACTAATGCAGCAATACAAATAGGCTATGTTCCGGGTCACATACAATGCATAGTCCAAATTGTCTTCTTCAGAACACTGGTTGTCATCCTCACCTGGGCTGGAGATCTGAATAGCTCGAAGGAGGATGACGATATTGTAGGGCGTCCAGCAGATGAAGAAGGTGAAGATGATGACAAAAATGAGCTTGATGGCACGGCACTTCTCCTTCATGCGGGTGGACAAGATGCGTATGGTGATGCTGATGTAGCAGTACATCACCATGACCAGAGGGAGAAGGAAGAAGAGCAGGAATTGTTGGTAATACGTAACCAGACGCCAGCGTGCCATGGTGCTCTCTGGGTATCCTGACTCGTCACACATTAGCCCACTGAACGGATTCACCGACACGTTTTTGAGAACTAGCTCTTTGATACTTGCTATGATACTGATGCACCAAACTGCCACAGATGCAATGATGGCATATGCCCTTTTCCTGCTCTTGGCAGCTGCCACCGCGTGCACCACTGCAAGGTATCGGTCAAAAGTCATGAGTGTGAGGAAGAGGATGGAGCTGTAGAAACCAATGAAGTAGGCGCTGCTTACTATCTTACACAGAGCCAGACCAAAAATCCACTCAGACAAATGGTATGTGGCCCAGAAGGGGAGACTGGAGGCAAAGAGAATGTTGGAGAGGACCAAATTTAGGAGGAAGATGTTTGTCACTGAGTTGAGCTTCTCGTACTTGTAGATGATGAAGAGGACAAGCCCGTTGCCGAGGTAACTCAGGAGGAAGTTGACATAGTAGAAAACTGGGATGAATGTCGCACCAAAGCTGTTGAGGGATTCCTTCGAACAGATCTGGACAGCATGACTGACCACGTAACTCGGGTCAGTCGTGTTTTCATCGCCATATTCATCTCTCATCATCTGGAATGTCTTATACCAGTCGTCATCATTGCTCATGGCTGCGAGTCGTCCTGTGGCACATTGACGATAAAGATCTGTGTTAGTCCTTTTGCCCTTCGTGTAAAAAATTGCTCATAATATACAACTGTTTCTAATCACATAAACTGAACCAGAATTCCGCTCAACCCTCACACACAGCAAATGAGCCAGATGTCCAATGAGTGCATGATTGGTGGACAAATGTAAGTGCTTGTTTGGGAACATGTTATGTAAGTTAAAGTTAAGTTATTCTAGAAGAAAAAGTCCTGAAAATCCTGACAGCAATCAATAAATAGTCTTTTACACAAATATCTGTACTTGATTAAGGAAAGTGTGGATGTATGAAACCTCTGCTCACAGGAAACAAGTAGTTCCTCATCTTCCTCTCTGCAGTTGGCATGTTGGTCAGATCCGCTTTCACTTCTGCTTTAGCTGTCAGAGTGATGTTTTTTCTGTGCATTTGTTTCAATTGTGTATTAATATATATTATTTATAGCAGGGCTGGTAGGTAGGCAGGTATTTTGTAATAAACAATCAATGAGCCAGGTGTTAGCTATGTGTAGTTTTGATGATTCTTATCAACTCATAATAAGTCAAATCAAATAGATTTTAAGTTATTTTACATATTTTTAGAAAGATTCACCCACTCATTTGCCCTGTGTATCACTGTGAAAGCACGATGATTTATTTCAATACTCCTGACTTTGAGTGGAACATCGTCAGTGTTTATCATCTGTTTAGATCAAATGTTGCTGTGGGTTACAACATGGTGTTAATGCTGTTCTAAGTGCTGTAACAAAGGCACCTGGATGACTGAGAACTTTCATCAACATATTAATGCAGTTGCAATAATCATCCAAATGCACAAACCTTAACAAATGTGACAAAAAAGTGTGTGTGCGTGTGTGTGTGTGTGTGTGTGTTATGGCCATGTTACATGCCAAATTTCAGCTGACTAGCGTGAAACCTGTCGTTGCCAAAGCTTGGGGAAATGTTTGAGGACTGTCAAGAGCAACTTTACTATGCAGAGCCTATAAGAACTCCATTTCTAGATTTTTTCTCCATTAGCGGAGCGGAGTATAGCACTGAGGTGCGGCACTCGAGAACGTGCATGTAATCACATCTTCTCAGAGCGTTGCATAAAATCTGACCCAAAGAAATCCATAGTCCAGCAGCAGCATTTAACAACTTGAAGGTGCACTATGTAGCTTTGGGGGAGTAACTTTGATCAGAAGAGAATTGTCTTCACTTACTGAATAAACTGAATAAACAAACTGAGCTTAAAGGACAACACAATTCATACTGTTTTACTTTTGGTGACCCTGCCACCTTTCTAGCTGCAAACAGTGTTCTGGGACCTTATTTTCCTCTGAGAACAGCTGGTTTATTCACTTAAGGAGAAAATAAATATTTCTGACTTTGTGTTATTACGTCATTGATACTGTAATTATATCAATTCTGAGTTTGAATTTCTTTTCCAAAACTACATAGCGCCCCTTTTAAACAAATCATCAACAGGCTTGTATAGGCAACCGAGAAAAACGGGAAGGTCTCATTTTTCACGTCACACTACAATCTGCTCATATATTGCAGATAAAAAACTGATTATTACACGTAAGATGTTACATATAGACCATTTATAGCATAAATATGTAATTCTTCAGCTTTATATGAGCCAATTAGACAACACTGCTAGTTTAAATGAGGTTATTGCTTGTCACTGGGACAATATATTAGGGAAAGGTTTTCATGTAATTAAAGACAATTGTGAGATAGGTGCCATTACAGAAAAAAGGATTTTGTCAGTGTACATTAAAAAAAGAAAAAAAAAAGACATATCCTGGTTTCAAGTTTACATATGTACATTTCAAAAGGAGGCATAGAATGTTAAATAGAGATTGTGTGGAAAAAAATACAATAAAATAAACATCTTACCAGTGACTGATTCCACCAGTGCAGCTTTATAGGTGTGCAGTGGAAGGAGGAGAGAGACAGGAGTGTTCAGAGCTGCTGACTGAGCAGAGTTAAGTGACAAAGACAGCCAGCATCCACTGAAGGGGCTGTCCTAAAACTGCTGTCGTGTATAGTGACTGTGTGATATTTAAAGACAGTCAGAAGTCATTTACATAGGCTTTAGCTTTAACTGTATTGGCTGTAATCACTGTTGACTTAATATGTAGCTGACAAGACTAAAGGTTATATCTTAAATGTCTAGTAAACGATGAAAATATGAATTAACTGGCTGTCTTGCTACATTTAAGGTGCCCTCTTTAGTTTTGGTGACACGAAAACACAAAAATGGTCCGTCACAAGGTCAGAGTTGACCTGTTCTGTCTCTGTCAGATTTCACACCAGCCAATTCTACATTTTAGTAGTAGTAGTTAGAGGAAACCTGGACTTAAGGTTTGAGTGTCATATAAGAGAGGAATCAGGAACAGTGTTTGACTTGTTGAGTAACAACAGGATATTTCATTACGCTGATCTTGAAAAAGTCTATACTTTAAAAACACTTACTAACACTTCCTCAATAGGAAACTGTAGTCTACACACTGGTCAGATCTTGAACCCCTTTGCCTTGTCTTGATGAACAAGCTTGGACACCTGGAATATATCAGACAATTGATACCAGGTTCAAAATACTGCAATATAAATGGATATTGTGCATGTATATTACACTGTGTTTTTAGAATGTAATATTTTTAACCCTCCAGACACAAGTGGTTTCGAGAAATAGACCATGAATTATGTGGAAGAGTTGCAAAACATCAGAGTAAGAACGGAACAAGTCTCATCTCAGTGGGTTTGCTCTTCCTGCTTGTTTCTGCTTTTCATAACTTTCACACCATCTTAAGACTTCCTGAGTATTTTCAGAAAAAGCTGCACCTGCCCAGGCACCTGGGTCCGATAGTAGTGAAGTGCTTGTGTTATGTCTAATCATATTTAACATTATGAAGTGGGGGTGAGCAGTATACTGCTCACCCCCACTTCATAATGTTAAATATGATTAGACATAACAC
>OMLP01044239.1:0-16497 GCA_900302685.1 Spondyliosoma cantharus
TACATTATTCATCAAGAGCTGCACTTAACGTCCCTACATTTTGCACAACTTTTTCCACCACCACCAACACAAACACACCCACACATAAAAACACAAATGGACTTGCACAAAAAAATGCTTTTTGTCCTGTACAAGAACAATCTCATTTAGTAATATGGTTATACAAAAGGTGGTTGTTTGCCTTTGTAGGTGGCTTATAAGAGGCATTTAAGAGTTGTTATAATGACTCGTTTGCCAAAATTAGAGCACAATTACAGTAACTACATACTGAGCTTGAGCAACTTATGAGCATGTGAAATTGGCACACAAAACTTGTAACCACACAACACCTCAAAAAGTAGGTTTAAAAGTTAAACGTAAACATACATTTTATCTAAACTAACAGTACAGGGCTTCACCGGAATTTTAAAAAATCCACAGAAATGATTATTATTTGTATGTTAAACAAAGTAGCAGGAAAGTAAGGCTATCCCACCAGTTCATGCCCTCTTGGATCCTGACACGAAGATTAAAACCGGAGCCAAGCAATGAAAAATGTATGATGCAGGTCCTTCTTTGTCCAGTTGGGAGCAGTGCAGACACACACTCACTTACAGCAATGCTGCAGGTAGTGCTGCATAAAGCTTACTGAGGTTACTGTAGGTCACAATCCAGCCATAACCCTGAAATGCTCTCACACCATCGTTAATGGACTAGAGACCTGCGGTCACTCACACTCAGCTGACATGCCAATACCCAATTGCACTAACGTAACCACCCACAGCAACATTTTAGTGGAGAAGCAGATCTAATGAGAATTCACAGGATGGTGATTATTTTTTTGACAACGGTACATTTATGGTGGTCTCTCAACTACAGTGTTTTTAAAGTCGAAAACGCAAGGAAGAAAAATTACACAACTGTGTATTTGAGATTACTTGTGCACAGGAAATACACATTTGTTTCTTAGTCTCTTGTGAGACCCAGTTAACACAATGAAAAACTGCACTTCACCCAGTGCAAACATTCTGATTGATATTACCCAAGTTTATGTGCTGTCTGAGTATGTAAAACACTGCACGAGCAAATCAATATCAAATCAATAAAAACAAAATAAAACTACACAGATTGTTGACTCGTTCAATATGCAAGCCATACTTAAGCCATATGCAAACTAAACCACACATGTATTAACAAATAGCCAGCTAATATCAGCTTATTCTGGACAGATTGCAGTATTATTCTAGCACAGAAAATGTGCTTAACACTTTATACTGAGAAACCAATGCATTATTAACTAGACGACGCTGCAGCTGCCTGGTATCTGATGACAGGGGATACCCCCACTTCAACACCTCACTCCTCAGATTCCTCACATTCCCAGGGGGGAGGGTTGTGTGTGTGTCCCCATCCCTGTCCTGCCACACCCAGATCACAGCACATAACAAATTACTCCCAGTCTGCTCTGAAAAACACCCTGACCCGAAATTGAACCTAAATACCTGAAAAATGTGAAAAATGCGGCACAACAATGTTTTCAGTGGCCGATAAGGCAAGCATAAAAAGAATCAAATATTTATTTATTATGGCCTCAGGAACGGACACCACAATATTGCCGAAGAAAATGTGTTCAGATTCTTGACAAACCCCAAGCAAATCAAAAAATCCCTGAGCATAACAGGGACTGGATTCAGGCAGTCCAAGCAGCTGTAATATTAATCTATGAAGAAAATGCAGCTCGCTTGCAAATTTCCATGAACTACTTTATCACAAGATGGTCTGTACAGCAACCAAACCAAGATGCAAAAAGAAGCCAGCAAGAGAAATCCAGAAAATCTGTGTTGAAGAAACAGAAACTAATTCCACTCACCTTGTGCAGCTCTATTGACTCAATCCACTGGAGTCTGTGCTCTGGGTCTTCAGCTCTGAGGTACCAAACACTGTCGTTCACGCTGATGTCAAAACGACACTCGTCAAACTCATGAGGCTGCACACAGAGAGGAGAGGGCTCATGAATAGTTATTAGGCAAAGTGCATGTCAGGAGATATGGTCATCATCTGTATCTGAATAGCAAAATACATAAACTCAATATCAAATTTGAGATATGGTCATAATCTGTATCTGAATAGCAAACTACAGAAACTCAACATAAAATGTTCATCTGGCATGAATCAGAGATTGATCAGAGTAAAAATCCTGCCTCTACATTTGTCTGTCTGTTTCTGACACTGGCTGACTAGCTGTGACACATTCTGGAGACACATGGATTCCATCAGGAACAGAAAGGCCTAAGCCACACAATAAACAGGAATTTTAATTGGAAACTGATGTCTTATGTCTGCAGGCGCAACCCTAAATGATTGCGGCAGAGCTGTGCAGTTTCTTTTAGGATGCCTTTGCCTGAACCTGGGTCATCAGAAGTTTTCCCTCTACTACTGGGCCAAATCTCCCAACTATTTCACTCCCCCGTTCTACAGTGCACCCCACCCAGCTTCAACTTCTGACAGCCTTAGGCACCCAAACACGTGCACCAAAGAATTCCCCTGTTTCCTCTGAGATTGGAATTTGCCCACTGCACTCAGCTGAGGAGAATTCTGCACTGCAAAGGTTACCTTATAAGAAATGAGACATAGCTGACTTGAATCTCCTTCCTGTTTTTCTCCTCAGCAGCACCAATACTACAGCAGGTCTGTCACCTGACATAACCTCATGTTGCCCAAGTTTAATTAGATTTGCTGAATGATGCTCATGTGCTTGTTGATTTGCTGCCACTGACAACAGCAACATGAACTCCAACTCTAAAGAGGAAATGTCAGCCTGCATAACCTTATGCAACACTGTATTTACACTTGACGGCTAATACATTTCACAAGTTGCATATTAAAAAAGCAGACCGGGAGGAATGGTTTTCTCTGACCCCTTAAATGCTTTCAATAATCAACAACCTTGGAAGCAAAATGTTCCACTCAGAGACAGGTGTAACATTAAAAAAAAGCCCTGCTGTTTCAGAAATTCACGATAAGGAAGGCCCTGCAATGATAACTTCAAGTTCATCCAGCCGTGTTGCCATTACTGGTTAGAGAAATCCAGTTCATCTTACTGTGCTGTATCAGTCACAGCCCATAAACCTCTGCTTTACAATCCAGTTTACGCCTCTCTCCTTCCCCTTGCGTAAGCACCACTGACCATCCATGCTGCACTTGCTGTCCTCTGTGTATAGGACTGTGGCATCTTCAGTGTTAGGAAAGAGGAAGACATAAGTCAAACTGAAGTCACTAAAAACCAAAAAAAAAGAGACATCTAAGACTTCTTCTCCATCTTTAAACTAGTTTATGTGCGTATATGTACGTATTTTAATCAAAATAACACAATAAATATACAATGTTTACAATTATTCATTAGAGTCTGCTCTATATAAATAGATAACAGAAAAACACAAATGCAAAGATAAGCTTGAACTGATGTTTTGATAATGGACCTTGGCCTTTGATAGGACTTTTCACAATGCAACATTTCCTGCACATTTGGTTTCTGTGTGAGGACAGTCTGGTGTCTGTGTGCAGCTACACAGTGTGAGACAGACTGATGTTAGGCAAGAAGAGAAGCAGGGGCTTGTTTCTGCATTCCTGAGTCCTCATAGCACGGTCTCCTTAGACAGCACCGGCTTTAAATATTTCTGAAGAGGGAGAGGTAGTAAGGAGAGGCTGCGTGGGTCATGCTACAGAAATTATTACACTACACTATTAGTTAGCCTATTATAACACAATAACAAAAACAACCCAAATGTCATGTGGAGTTCCATCGAGGTCTGCACAAACAAAGGAATTGGTGCACTGCTCACTCAAATGACCACTCTCAATAGAGGGAACTAACTGTGACCCTTCATGTTGTGGTTTTCAATCCAGTTTTGAGTCATATAATCCTATTGAACAAATCACAGTTAAGCCATTAGTTTGGCCTCTGGACTGGTGGTATGCGCGGAGAGAACAGTGAATATTTAACCAGGGTGTGGGATTTACACTTATCTCACCAACAGGAGACCTGCATAGAGTGAATACAAGTCCCATCTCTACCATATGTGGAAAAAAAACAACTTAAATTATAAATGTAGAAAACAAACACTTCCACAAGCCTGTACATAACTAAGAATAAAGTTAATCTAAAACGGCCGTGGAGGAAGACGCATGAGAGGGTTCTCAAATGACTTTTGGAGCAAGAAGCCCACTGCCTTAACTGTAATGTTAATAACAGCCCTGTTACAAGTTAATGTTTACCTTTGTATCTTTGAGGAACGTGGATTGAAGGAATTAAAGTTCAACTCTATGCTAATGACAGGGGAGGGACAGGATCAAAACACTGAGACTTGGTGGAGAGGTAACCCTACTCCAAGAGCACTGATGCAGAACATGAGGCCTTTCATGGCCACCCATCTTATGAGCCTTTACTCCCTGAGATGTTGAACAGGTGCTCCGCTCACATTTGCTTTCTATTTGTGCAACGGACAGCGGTAGAGTGTTGTTCCTTCCTCATACCACGGTAAATACTCACTGTGATGACAGCCTTGCTGAGGCACAGAGACCCCCTGCAGCCGTATTCCCGCTCATCCTCCGACTTGTAGTAGCTCAAAGTATTGTTTTTCAACACGACCCATCGGTCCTGCCATCCATGTATGTAGTTTGTCCACTGTAAACACACAAGAGGCACAGGTTAGCTGCACTATACAATCAACAAATCCTCCTGCCTGATATGTGATGTGTATGCATGGATTAATTCAACTTCTGCAGCTCTGTGTTATTAAGAAACCCAAGACAGAAGTTATGTCTGCACCACCAAACAGTAACACTCAAACTGGTTCAACCACTGTTACCTTGCTTAAAATGCCTCCGAGCTCCACAGGCTGCCCGGATTCCGGATCCACATCTTCATCCGAACCGGACGATGAACTCTTTTCGGACATTTAAATCCAAGTTTCAGGGGAAAAAAAGTGAACCTGATTGTATCGACGGACCCACGTAGCTTCACGCTAGCTGCTGGATTAGATGCGTTCAAGCGCGTCACAGTCAAACCTGCTGACAGCTTCTTCAACTTAGTGTTAACGTCAGCAAAACAACGTTAATTGGGCAATAACTGAGTGTTTTAAACATCAGCTGTGTGGCGTAGTTTATCTTCCGTCGGTCGGCAGACTTAAATCTAGCTAGCTTCTCTCGTAGCTAGCTAGTCTGGAGATGACAGCTGAGTCTCAACTTCTCAGTTTTGCGGGCTTTGTTTTGAAACTGACGTCGAATACCAATGAGACTAGCTAGTTAGCGTTAGCTGTCAAACGACGCAACTGGCTAACATTAAGTTATCTAGAAACTTCTGACTGTTCTGGTTAGCTGTACTAGCTGCGCTCGATGAGCCACTCGATCGCTGAGGGAGGCCTTCGAGTTAACGCTGTACCTCAAGTGACCTGCAACGGGCTGTTTCGCTGCTGTAGTTCCGCAGTTTAGTTAGCAGTAGCTGGGGTCTGACTAGCTTGTCTTCATTCAGGTCGGGGGGAGGAGCTGCATCCACGCTTTACTGTGTACGTTGTAGAGGCGTCAAGTTAAATACAGGAACCACAGGGTCACCGGAAGTCACACACATTTGCTTTTAAATTAAAATCGTCACGTTTATCAATCACTGCAGTGGAACAGAATCCGTGCCGCGATCAATACGACAGTGGGGTGTTATTGTTTTAATGGGCGATGGATTTCTGCTTTGAATGTACTTCCTTAAAGACATGTTGTGTCTGAAATCACACCGAGCGTGATACTGCATGCGCATTTAAGGGTTGTTCGGAAATAACAGTTTTATTTTGGCTAACTTTACTTGAATGTTGCCATGGACTGCAGTCTGTGGATCTTGCAGAAAGGGAATCGGGCCAAAATGCAATAAAGGTGGTTCAGGATAAGACGCATTTTTCATCCTTTATGGTTTCTGGTTAAGTAGAATGCTTCAAACCTGGAAAGTAACTAACAATATTCACTCAATTACAATTTTGAGGTTCTTGTACTTGAGTGTCCATTTCTGCCACTTTATACTTCTCCTACACTACAATTCAGAAACACATATACTTTTTTCTCCACTAGTTAAATTTGACAACTTTAGTCACCAGTCACCTTGAAGATTAATTTTAATAATACAAAATATAATCAATGGAAATAAAGTATGATGTAATATTAAGGATAAATTCATCTATGAGAGGAACGTCACAAGATAAACTATATAAAGTTAAATCACCTTTACCAGCTTTAGCATTAAATTGATGAACACATTTATGCACCAATAATTATAATCCAGTGATATAATACACATATTTCTGAAACTGGCCATTCTGCTTGATGAGTTATTTTACCTTTGCTACTTTAGATATATTAAAATGCTATTACTATTTGAGTATTTCTACACTTTGGCATTGGTACTTTTACTTAAGTACAAGTTCTGAGTACTTCTTCCACCTCTGCTTCAAACTATGCCAAAGGTTACTTAGTAGCTCTAACAGTTTACATAAGGAACAATGATAACGTCCAGTCTAAGGTTCATGAGGTCCACCGGTGAAAAAAATACAACTTTCAAGCCATAAAGTCTGAAAGGAAACTCTCTCGGCTCATTTGCAGCTGCAAATGAAGCAAATGACATTATCTGCTGTGACTCTTTTGTACCACATGGGGTCGCTGTAGGACAGCTGCACAGTTTCTCAGCACTGGCCGATGTCAACCAAAAACGTACCTCCATAGCTTTTGTCCCTTGTTCATACTTTGGGAACTGCGCACACGATAACATTATTTGGAGACTATGTTGATATATGAGTTTAATCGAATTATTTGTTTATTTATATATTTATTGGCATATTTGAAAAGGCTAAATGGTGGCCCATTAAGGCTTCTTAATGAATGGTGCAGTGTGATCTCATATCTACTCAATCATCCTAAACAGAGGGCTGATTTGATCAATGTACAATTGAAAACAAGACAAGCCCCGCCCCTTCCGGCGATGACACAGGTACGCGGAAGTGCCGCCAAAACCGGTCGTCGTCACTTGTGTTCAAAACATGTAGGGACTTGTTCGTAAGACAGCTGAGCGACTGTGATACAGAGTGTTTTGTTTCTTTTCAGGTAAGTTGCTTAATTAACGTCGACTATCTGATCTCACTAGAACACCCACACAGTTAATGTGATACTACTAACAGCGTGGAGCTCGTTATTGAACTGGACCCGTAAATAAAGGATTGTTTTCCGTTCAAGCGTCCATTCTTCAGGATGGAGAATGGGGTTACAGCCACTAAAGCAGAGGGCTTCCTCTCCAGGATGGCACTCAATGACAACAAAGCTGGTATGGAGGGTCTTGACAGGGACAAGATCAACAAGATCATCATGGAGTCATCCAAGGTAGATACTATAACTCAGATAGACTTAGTTCTATGTGAAATACACATCATTTTTCATTCATGCATACAAGTCATCTGCAAATTGCTCTCTCCTGTGTCTGAAGACTCTTAACAAAGATAACTGATGTGTTGGAAATGACAAAGATGTATAGTGTGCGACAGACATGAATTGTAGGGTCTACTTTTACTGGCTGTGTCCAGCCTTGTGTGAAAGCCCTGTATCCCAAGTGTAATGACATACAGTCCCAGAAATAGATGTGCTGTTGTAGCTTTTTATCACAGCTCTGCTACAGCATCTGTAACTTTTTATTGTCCCTGTCAATTACCCGCAGGGATCCAGGTTTTATGAGAATGAGCTGAAGAAAGAGGAGCAGGTGAACCAGCGCATTGAGAAAATGATGCTACAAAAGGCACAGATCACAGAACAACATTTGAAGAAAGCTCAGGCTCAGGTAAAACGTGTAATGGACTTAAATTGTTACGGTCTTTCTTGGTAGAGGTTACTAAAAATACATATACAGATCAATATGATAAACAAATCTATATTTCAAAATGCCACTTCAGTGTTTTTCATCGAGTGTCCCTCTACAGGTGGACAGAATGGCCACAGAGCTGGAGAGGAGTCGTGATCTAAGTCGCATGATCGTGCATGTGGACATGGATGCTTTCTACGCTGCTGTGGAGATGAGAGACTTTCCTGAGCTGAAAGATAAACCAATGGCTGTAGGATGCATGAGCATGCTGGTGGGTTCAACTGTTATCTGAGATATTGACAGAATTATGACAGTAGTTTATAAGATAATTATGCGTTTGCTAGTTGTGTATGTGCATCAGATTCTGTACATGACAGACAGGGGAGAGTTTGCCCACATAACCCTTTGAAACAAGCCAGCCAGGGAGGGAATAGTAAAAGGAAAAAAATGTGCATGAGGATACTCGTCACACAGGAGGACCTTATCTGATCCCACAAACCCTTTAATCACAACGTTTTAAATATGTATTCAGTGGCACTCAATCATAAATCTCCTAACCATGATTCTGACTATATAATGCAGCAATACTACAGTTTCTCAAATTACAGTATAGCAGTAAGTCTTCACATGCACATACAACCCTGATTCCTAAAAATTAGGATGACGTGTAAAGCAAAACAAAATACAATCATTTGTAAGTGAACTGTGTTCTTAATGTAAAAATGTTTAATTCATATCTCACCCCCATCTTTTTCAGTCAACATCTAACTACCATGCCAGGAAGTATGGAGTCCGAGCCGCCATGCCTGGCTTCATTGCAAAGAAACTCTGCCCCGACTTAGTTATTGTTCCAACCAATTTTGATAAATACAGAGCTGTAAGCAAAGAGGTACGGGGTGATGGCAAACACACAAACAAAGATTACATGCACGCAGGAGCTTACAATAAAACAAATTCTACGCAGCCGTTTTATGGCGTCTTGCTTAAACTAACAGGTGCTCACAAGTTTATATGTGACTGCTAGATCCGGGAGATTTTTGCAGAGTATGATCCTCACTTCCAGCCACTGAGCCTGGATGAAGCCTATCTGGATTTCACAGACCACCTGGATCAGAGGCAGAGCTGGCCAGATACCTTACGCACACATCGCCTCCGAGCCAGCAGCACCGCTACAGGCAGGACTTAATTATACAGATTTGTAAAATGATAATATGGTGTGATGTGTTGCTTTTTTTTTTATGACCAGACCTTTTTTGCCACATATACTGTCTTCATGACAGAAAACATGTAAGATTTCGTACTAGAATCTGATTATTGTGCGGATCTCTTTTATGCAAAGGTGAAGAGCAGATTGAGCTTCCCCAGGAGACAGTGCCAGAGATGAAAGACCTCTCTCCAGTCCTGTTTGAGGACAGCCCGAGCTCCTCTCCATGCTTGCCGGGCTCTGAAGGTTTCGGTGCTGCTGGTGGTGGATTCGAGGTGTTTGGGAAGTCTGCTGAGGAGGCTGTGAGAGAGATGCGTTTCCGCATTGAGCAGAAGACCATGCTGACTGCCAGTGCAGGTGAGGGGAAAAAAAGCATGTTTTTTAAAACACTGTCCTTATTGTAAGTGTCTTTGGTAATGTCCAACACAGGGCTTTTTGATTTAATTTAATTTAATCCAGATAAATTACACAAGATTAATGTATCAGCATTTGCATTAAATGGTCTCCATGTCTACTTAAATCTAGTGGATGTTCTTCTCAGTGTACACCTAATTATTTCCATATTAACACAGTAGAAGGTCTCTCTAAACCGAGAGTGATGGGCAAGTGGTGCAGGGGGAATTCCACTTGCAAGAATCCGGCATCTAGCCAAGAGAGTTACAAAAGCTATAAAGTTCTTCACGTGATTTAATATTTCAGGCGTGAGGGTGACTTCGAATAAGTGAACGATTGCAGATGATTTAACAGAGACAGATAATTTGTGAGATTCTCTTAAATATTTTCCAACCAAAAGTTATGCAGATAGGGGAATGTCCAAAACATATGGATATACATTGCTGGAGATTGATAACATCTCTATTGCAACAGGATTAAAGTCCTCATACATCTGTGGTAGTTTGACTTTACTTAAGTTATAGCAGTGATAAAGTTGACATTGTAGCAGCCTTTGCCTAGCAGAGATGGAACAGTAGTGAACCTGCTGCAAACACTCATCCCAGACATCCTCTTCAACTTCAGTATGTAAATCATCCTTCCAGAGCATTTTAAAGGTGTGTAGATTGGATTTAGTCAGTGGAGGAGACTTTATAAAAGAGAGATTAAGCCCTTCCTTGTGGGAAGTGTGGTCAAAAAGCAGTCAACACTTGTGGCTGCTGGTAAATTAGGCAAACCACAGCAAGCATGTCTAACAAAAGTGTGAGCCTTTATGTAACTAAACATGATGAACGGGAACATAAAATTTGCTGAGAGTTTTTGGAAAGATGAGAATATGTTAATCGGAATATAAATCTTTCCTTTTATTCCACGAGCATTCCATCTATCAAACAAGGATGGTTAATGGATTTGCTGCTATCGGAGCAAGGAAAGATGGGATCTGGAAGCCAAAATATTGCCTGAATTGTTTCCATATATTTTGCATTGATTAACTATTACATTTTTGGAAGAAGGAGCGACAGAAAGGTTTAAGGGAGCATCAACAAGCGCAGACAGGAAGGCTGGTCTAGAAGAACAGGTCTCCTTTATTATCCATGGATGGATAGTTGGAGCCTTCCAAATGAAACCAGATCTGAAATGCTCTGAAGTTAGAGGCCCAGCAGTAAAATCTAACATTTATCAATGCTACAAGAGGTTTTGGCATTGTACCAGAGTTTTTCCTCCTCCCTCTCCCTCCTCCCTACTTTCTAAACAAAAGCAAAACTTAGAAAATAAGAGGCGGCAGGCACTCCGGTTATTATAATTAATTTTTTTACAACAACAAAATTGCTCAGCAATAATCGTAAAAGTCTGTCCTCAGAGAATTAGAATTAGAATTAGAATCAATATTATGTGATGTAGCAGTCGTTCATTTACAAACAAATGACTCAATTACACTATTCACTCTCCTAGGAATTGCTCCAAACATGATGCTTGCCAAGGTGTGCAGTGACAAGAACAAGCCCAATGGCCAGTACAGGCTCCCCTCCACTAAAGAGGCAGTCATGGACTTCGTCCAGAAACTCCCAGTTCGCAAAGTAAAGTACACATTACTCAATCTAAAACATAAACAGAGCCTCTTGGTGTAGTTGGTGAATAATTATGGATGTATGAAAGAGATGTAAGAATGTAATCATGAGTTTCTGTGTTATTAAAGGATGACAGATGTGGTGTAAAGTGACTAATGATGTGCTGCAGACCAATATTCGAAGAGTTTGTGTATCCTTCCAGATTTCTGGCATCGGGAAGGTGAGTGAGAAGATGCTAAACGCTCTGGGCATCAGCAACTGTTCTCATCTGAGCCAGCAGATGTCGTTGCTGTCGTTGTTGTTCTCCGAGACATCCTGGCATCATTTCATGCAGGTTTCCCTGGGTCTGGGCTCTACACATATACCAAGGTATTCACCGTCGGTTTTATAAAACTCAACACACCAGATTATTCAGAGGGTGGTGATAATACTGTGTTTGCTTTTATACAGACATGAAGAAAGAAAAAGCATGAGCATTGAAAGGTATGGTTTAATGAGGCATACAAACACACGGGCAAAGCTGAATTAATGCTTTGTAGTGTCCATGCTCTTCACTCTGCCTCATCTCTTTGTCCCCCTCTTTTCTGACACTTAATCTTTACAGGACATTTCGAGAAATGAGTAAAACTGAGGAGCAGTTGTCTTTATGCAGGGAGCTCTGTGAAGACTTGGCAGAAGACCTGAAGAAAGAAGGTCTAAAGGTATTGAAGGACGGTTGCTTTATTTACTTTCAACATGAACGTACCTCTGTGCATATCTTGGGAAAGAGCAGGTTGTCTTCAATACAGCTTTGGCTGCCTGTCCTGTTTACACCAAACATGCATTAGGTTATGTTGTATATTCTCATTTTATAGCTGCTAGGACATTGCTGTGATCAATGTTGCCTTAGCACACTCTCTGTCCCAGAATGAGCAAAGTGAAGAGAAATAAAGCAAGCACTGGGATTATTTGAACAGAAGTGGACGACAAAATAGTTACACTGGCTTAAAAAGAAAAATAAATCTTATTCGTGGCCTTCCTAGAATCACCCCGATTCCAAATCAAATCTCATACAATTACCTCAACCTGTTCATTCCTTTGCAAATCGATAGAGAAAGGACCGGGTGGCTTGGCACGACCATCACCCCCCTGCCTGAGTCCCGATATGGCCTTGATAGCTGTAGGAAATGGAGGGCCATTAAGGAGACAGCAGGAGCTACTATCAGCCTTGGAAATGTCTCCCTGGGAGATGATCACATTACTATGACAGCGCTTTGTGGCGCGTTTCTCACAAGATGCACTCTGACAAATCAATCACTGATATGGAAGATTGCACAGATTCCCACCTTTCTTCTATTTGTGGTTCATCCATTCAGTGTCATTGATTATGCTTGTAATTACAAGGTTGTTAGACAGTGGATAGCCATAATCGTAATTATTTTACATATTTTGTTTTCCTTTTAAGGGTAAAACCGTGACACTGAAGCTTAAGAATGTGAAGTTTGAGGTGAAAACCAGGGCGTTGACGCTGCCGTATGCTGTTGCTACAGTGGATGAGATCTTTGCTGTTGCTAAGGACCTCCTGAAAACAGAAAGAGACAATGAAAGCCCCCTGCCACTCAGATTGAGGCTCATGGGTAATTAGATCTAGCAATTTAACTTGCATATCAATTAATTTAACTAACTTGAAATGAATCTAAATGATCTGTGATATGCTACATGTGGAAATAATAACACAGTTGTCATTCATTTTGAGGTTTTCTCCAGATGATTTGTTTTTGTGCTCGTAGGTGTTAGAATCTCAGCCTTTGTGAGTTCAGATGATAAAAAGCCCCTGCAGAAGAGTATCATTGGCTTTCTTCAGCCAGACAAGACAGACTCGAGCTGTGCTTCACAAGGAATACATCAAAAGCTGGAGAAAGAGCATCTCTCCAATCATTCCTTCCAGACCTTGACCCTTGCTTCTCTTCCCCTGGCGCAGAAGTGCCAAAGAGAGGAGGTTCCCGGCTGGAGAAAGCAGAGGGGCTTGGAGGGGAGCAAGGCTGGTGAAGAACCCCAACAGTCTTTCTTTCAAAGGGCTCATGCCAAAAGAATGCAACTCCAGGTAGCGAATGCGAGCACACAAGAGGAAAAACATTGGGATAACACCTCTGTGGTTACTCCTACATGCACTCAAAAGGATGTAGAGGCATCAACAGAAGTGCATGAGAGTAATTGTACAGCCTCAGATGCCTCAGAAAATGACTTTGTTGCTCCCGTAGAGGCCCGTGCATCCACATCAGGCTTTGGTAGCACCGTGTCAGAGAGCTTCACCTGTCCAGTGTGTTTCCGGCTGGTGGAGACGACTGACTTGACCGTCTTCAACAAACATATAGACCAGTGTCTCAGTGACACCTCTAGAAAACCAAACCAAATCGCAGTATCAGATTCTGAGTCAGATTTGGACCTAGAGAACGACCGTACAGAACGTGAGGTGGCGGGCAGATGGAGGGGGGATTGTGAGGTCGAAGAGGTGAAGGCAAAGAACAGTGAAAAGATGGATTCAAGCAGAGCTGAACCTCAAGAAGACCAACACAGCTTGAAAAACAGGTCTATGCAAATGGCTTTGTCCATCGACTGTGACAACAAAACCGTGACCTCACAACGGCCTCAGTCATGTAATGATAAAGGCCCCGTCCTCATTTGCCCAATATGTCAACTGACCCAGGACAACGATGACCTTGTTATCTTCAACCGTCACGTTGACCTCTGCCTGAACCAGGAGGTCCTACATGAGCTGGGAGGACAGGCTTCATGTCCCATAAATCCACCTGCAGTTACAAATTTCAAGGCCTTAGGTAAGGATGTGTATCCAATGAGGTCACACTTCCAACACTTCCTCATCTATCAGGAACCCCATTCTGTGCACTTTTCTGGGTTTTATCATAACATTTGAAAAAACGCTTTTTTTATGGTGGAGTGTTGAGGATGAGTTAAGGAGTCGCCTGAGGAAAGAAGCTACACCATAGTCCGGTGGTACAGCAGCAGATACTTCTGCATCTTCGCCAGATGGCAGCAGGGTGAACAGACTGGCTGGAATGGTTTGGTGGATATGGTATTTTAGTATAGTATAGTGTAGTATAGTAGTGTACAGTGGGTTTTAACAGGTTTTTTTTTTCATAAAACAGCTGTCTGCCGTGGTCCTGAGCTGCAGTTTCTTTTGATAATTCTGTTGTTTCATCAGATATGTGATAATGTAGACTTAACCAGCTTTAATTATTCATTTAGTGCCTTGTGTACTCAGGGTCTCCAGGTCAGTGTTTCCTTCACGGATCTATAGTCTGAGAATGTATCTATCTCTGCTGATGTCAGATACCATCCTGTTAGTAACGTCTATAAACTGTGTCATCTTTGGAGTTAACAAACGGAATGTCCATTTGGGAGGATGTCGGTGGCCTGTGACCTTTTTATTTACTGACAGTGACATTGTGTGAGAAGTTTGTATCGATTCCTACAGAGAAAAGACATCTCATTTCAGCCCATGGGGCTTCCTTTCGCTTTGGTCTTGGAAATGGCTAAATCACTTTCTCACGTATTTATTTCTTACAATGAACTGCACCCTGGTATCCTCTTAAACAAGCCTGCCTCAGAAATTGCACTCTTTATAACCCTGAGGAGGTGCTGCAATTGTGTTCCTTCTCAGTGGATGTCACTTTTTTCTCAATGATGGTGTTTTTTCTTATCCATGTTCATGAGTGTCTATTTCTGTTCACAGACAGAGGCCGTCTCCTGCCAGGGCAAGCAATCAAAGGCAAAAGCAAAAGGTGAGACCGCTTGATAACAGATTGTTGCTGCACTAAAGGTTGACACGTGGTCTCTTCAAATGTTTAAGTACTGTATTCGGAATTTACAATTACGTCAAAATGAGATGTCATGTTTTTCTTTGTGTTGATTTTGATGACTTTTAGACGGGACCCGCCTTCCTCGCCGCCCTCTAAAAAAGCTAAAGGGCTCGGCCCTCGCAACACCATCGACAAGTTCTTCAGGTGATGGTCGTACACGCAGAACCTCCGACCTCATCTGGAGGAACTGAGAGAATTATCGACATGAAATGGAAAACATCTCTGACCTCCTGCTTTTATTCTTCTGGGCTCGTTTAAGTCTCATTACGGACTTCATGGCTCAAACTGTCCTCACTGTCGTTAAGCCATATAAAAGAAATCTTCAAGAACGCTGCAATTAGATTGCTGATATAAGAAGTTGAATTTGTGCAGTAATATGCTTTATTTTTTTATAAGCCATACACTTAGTGAGAAATGAAAGATGACGGACAAATTCTGTGTGTTTTAATTACGGCAAATTAATGGAAATATTTATGAGCTTGTCCGTCAGTGCCAGTTTCATCGCTTATTTTCTGTCACTAGCTGAAGAGAAGCCTGTTTTTATTTGAATGTACGCTAAATGGATCACAGGGATATTTATTACATGTGTTGTTTCAAATTTATCTTCACTAAGTTATTCAGATATTTTCAGTAATTTTCAGTTATATTTATTGTGATTTTCAATAATAATACTCAATGTGTAATGTCGAATCATTAAGATAAGAGAATCATTCTGTCATGTAAGTTGAAGTTGAAATAAATTACACATCTGGTGATGACATTTTGATGATTTATTACCACCCATCCAAATAACGGGGTAGGCTTGTTGAAGAAACACAGAATTTGTCTGGAGTGTTAATGGTTTAGCTCCTGAAGCTGAGGAAAACAGTTGCTCCTGGTGAATGTGTGTAGTAGCCAGGAGCATGAGATTGTATTACATCACGCTACATGAATGTAAAACATTGCTGATGTGTACCTAGTCAAAATTAAGTGCACAGACGAGTTCAGCGACTGTTAGTGTCTCATGATAATCTCTGTTACACTTTGAACTGTGTTCACGGAACTTAAAGTAAGAGCATATTTGTGTTATTTGAGGTACGACAGAAAGGCAGCCATACTGACCTACTAGTCTGATAGCACAAGTGAAGTGTTTAATTCTCTGGTACTATCAACAGTCTCTTCAGGGCGTGCGCTAGTAAAGTAAATATGGGACCGGCACTTGAGCATAAGGAAAATAGGAGTACACTTCCATGGTAAGGCATGCTGTTCACTATTTTACAACAGGAACTATGCGACACTGGCTGAAAACAGAGACTGTGTGTGATCTGTTTCCTCAGGTATTTGGTTTACTTTTAAATAAAAACCCACCAAGCCCGCCTTGATTACACAGAGGTCTTTTAAAGAGCTTCCTAATGGAGAGAAAGGCATTGGCTTTGAAGGCGATGGTTAACAAGCGCCTTCCCAAAAAGGAGAATTTGGACCCCCGAAAGTGGGTGAGACAGGAGACTGTGAGGGGGTTTGCCGACTTTGTATTGAACAAGCACTCGGAGGACACAGACAACAGCTTCGACAACAAAGAGATGTGTGAGTACT